>LBNU01024702.1:0-11575 GCA_014162995.1 Artemisia annua | reverse complement strand
ATCGTTATCAAAAGATAATGAAAGTCATTCACACCGTCATATGCTAAAATAATGTAATATATGATGTACATAGTCGAAAATGGATAGCCGGGGCGTTTTAGGGAATAAATGATTTCGAATTTCTCTTGAACGTTTTGCTACTTCTCAAAGTTAGTAAAGAGAGGTTTTGAAATTATTTATCCTTAAGGCGTGATGTGATTACATTGCGTGAGGACACGCAATACCTTAGTCTGGGGGATTTTTATATGTGCTTATTCACATACCTTTTATTCACCATTATTAGACTATTTTAGACCAAAAACTAACGCTCAAAGCTAAAGATATCGTGCTTTTGTGTTTATGACTGTGCAGGTAAGGATAATGCAAAAACATCATGAAAAGCAACCTAAAAGCCCAAAACGAGCACGAGATGTGGAAAAGAGTTTGAAAGTCAAGTAAAAGATGAAATCTCTTGTGAAAAGCCCGTGAAGACAAATTATTTCTCAAAGGCTCAAGAAATTAAAAGAGACGCTTAATCAAGCTCCAAGATGATTATGAAGTTAAACTTTCTAAACCCGAGCTAGTGATCACTTTTATGCTTTTGAAGATCTTTGGAAAGCTCGTCTACACATCACCTCAAAGTTACAAGGACTCAAGTTGTAGTTTTAGAAAGATAAATAGCGTCGTATCTCTAGTTTATGCTTTGTATTCACAAAATTTGGAAGACTAAGGGGCTAAGTGCAATTTGTAAACAAGGCAAGCCTCCATGGCTCCCTTAAATACCCTCCCCTAGCTTCATTTGCACTAGTTAGTTTTTGGTTAGCCTTAGTTAGTTTCTAGTTTTCTTTCAAGTTGTAGTGTAATTTTATTAATGCAAACTTTTATTTCATGTATTAGTCATTTTACTTTGCTTATTTCATAGCTTATTTCAATCTTTCTTTAATTGCTTTTCATCTTATTCAAGCTTCTTTACTTCTATCTTGATCCACAATAAGCTTACATAAGTCTTGCACCACCTTTGCATGAAAAGAGATTTTCGTGCCTAATGATTATGACTTGAGCTTATTTGGGTTTTGTTAGCTTGTAAAAGCTTATTTTACGTTTTCCTTTAGCTTATTATCAACTTTTCAAATCGTTTCTTTTAGCTTTTCAATCTTCCTTTTGCGTTAAAACTAGCTTTTTAGTTACAAGCCCTAGAAATATTACGAGCTTATTTTGGTTTGTTACGTTTACTATAGCTTATTTTGAGTATTGGTTTTGCTTATTAATGAGTCTAAATAAGTTTTCATTTAGTTTCCATAAAGTTTCTACGTAAAAATATTTCTAGTTCTTAAAAACATTATTTAGCGAGTAGGAAATTAGGGTATAGCGAGTATTGTTTTGTGTTTAGGGTCTAGCGAGTATCGAATTTTGAACCTAGCGAGTTTGGTTTAGGGTCTAGCGAGTTTCATTTTGATTTCCAGCGAGTTTGGTGCTTTTGAGCTAGCGAGTATGAAAACTTGGCTAGCCAGCGAGTATGGTTTTAATTTCCAGCGAGTTTGGTGCTTTTGCAAAGTGTAGCGAGTATCATTTCTAGGCTAGCGAGTTGGGATAGTTTCCTAGCGAGTATGATTTCATTTGTAGCGAGTATGGTTCCAAAAATGTGTCTAGCGAGTATGGTTTCAATAATCTAGCGAGTTTGGTTTTAAAACTTATAGCGAGTATCACATTTTTTTTTAACCTAGCGAGTTTCATTTATTAATAGCGAGTATGGACTTTTGCAAAATCTAGCGAGTTTGCTAATTTTTTCATCCTAGCGAGTATTGTTTAAAAACCTAGCGAGTATTAAACTTTTATTAGCGAGTTTGAGTTTTTGATCACTTTAGTTTTCGAGTCTTAGTCTTTTTAGTGTCGTGTCTTGTTTATTTCTTAAGCCGAGCTAGGCTTATTTACACTCCATCGTTTATCGAGTGGAGTTTTCTTTAATTCATTTCCTACCGTTACTCTGTCGAATTTTCTTTTAAATCTTTTAACTTAGTTTATTTTTATTTTCACTTCTTTTATTTTCTTTTAAACATTTTCTTTTCTTTTCTTTCATTTATTAAATTTAAAAACCAAAAACATTTTACATTTCTTATTTCGTTTTCATTTCTTTTATTTACTTTATCTTTCCTTCTTTCTTTTATTTCTTTTTATGTTTATGTTTTCTTATCTTACTTATTTTAATTTTCATTAGTCACGTCTTACTTTTATTAACTATTAAATAACGCTTTGTAGTTTAACTAAAACCAAATCACCTCTTTTAAACCAATTCACTTCACATAACTCACGACTCGAGTGACTAGATCCATTTCAACCCTCGTTGGGACTACGATCCGTGGTTTACAAGCTTGCTTGCTAGACTTTAACGATCAATTCTTCTGAAGCTTTAGTGGTTTCTGCTGATAGGGTGTTCCTGCGGATATCCGGTTTCTGCTGATTTAGTCCATCCGTAGTAATGAGATAGAACGGATATGCTTTGTTTATTTTACGACAAGATATATAGAATATCTTTTATAGTTTTATGATTATTCGTTTCTTGTAAGAAGGTTTAGGGTTTCTTGTAGTATAAAAAGAACCTACGGTCAATGCATTATGTACGAACTCACATTACAATCAATAGTGATTAATAGAAGATCCATAGAGGATCAAAGTGTTTTAGTTATTTGTTCTTGTTCTTGTATTTGATTTTCCGCTTAGAATACAAGTTATACAGAGATTCTCTTATAGTGTGTTGTTGATTACATTGGCATACTATCGATCCACACAGGCTCAAAGATCTATCAAGGTCTGAGTTTCAACAATATGCATATCAGTTTTATAAATTTTTATCACCCTTATATACTTGTAGTGAAGTTTTATAATGATTCTCGAGATAAATCGTTTAATAAAAACAAGTAAAACGTGTTTTTAGTTCCAAAAACCCTTTACATAAGTTGCTGAATTGAAATAAATAACGACTTTAAATGAGCGTAACTTCTTCGTTTATTGTCCAATTTTTGTCATTCAAAGCCCTAAACATAGGTAAAAATATCTATTTTCGAGAAATCATTGTCTCGGTTTGTGAAATTAGGTTTTAAGTGTCCATTAATACTCAAGTAGTGGGTGTCCTAGTTTAACAGTTTCACGCATAAATTTTACTCAATTTCATGAGGCCATAACTTCTTCGTTACTTAACCTCCTTGAGTGATTCAAGTTGCTGATTTTAGGTCTAGGTCTATGCTACAAAAGCTATAGCTAACATGTTTCTTGGTTTGGGGTCTAAAGTGCTCATAAATACGCATCAAGTTTCGAACTCAGAAACATAACTTTCCTGACACCCGATTTTGAGTCAAATGTTAAAAATACTAAACAAATTCCAAAATTATAAAATTTGGGTAGGATCTACCTAAGACCTTATATTTAACTGTGGTATAAAGAAATTTGGCAAAGGTTAATTTAAAGTGGTTAAATCATGTACACAAATCGATTGAAATTCTGGGCAATATTAGGGTTTGTTTCAACTAAGTTCAAATCAAGTTTTTACACAACGAGTACATATTGGTTATATGAAATCATGCTATACAAGTTAAATATGAATGTAAATAACTATGATGGGACGCTTAAGTGAATTAGGAGAGGTGCTGGTCAAGAAATGCACAAAAAAAACAACCAGAAATCACTAGAAAACCCTAATTTTAGTACCTAAACCCTAACTTCTTGTAAAACCTTAACCCAAATCGCTTGTGGGATGTATTTGCTATCGAATTTTTTTGTGTGCAAGTTCATCATTTTAAAAATTAAGAAACCAAAAGTGATGGAGTTTAGCTAGATGAATCATTTATATTTACATATCGTTCATATTTATTTAGGCTTTCGACCGGTATCTTGAATTGTTATTTGGTTGAAACGAATGTTTGACCATTAGAAAAACCTTGTTCATAATAATGATTGATTCTATGTTTGAATATTCCGCCTTCAGTATTATGTGTTCCTAGATATAATATTCGACATAGTCTAAGAGCTACAACGATCTTCACAATTGGTATCAAGAGCCAAGGTTGCTCGTGATATCTAGGGATCTACAAGGTTTTTAAGTCTGTGAAAAACTATTTTGGAGAAGTTACTGTCGAAGGTATACAATGTTTGAAGAAGGTACGATCTGTGTTTAAAGAATTATTCATGTTAATCGTTATTTTTATTCAAGGGTATTCGATCTGTTTGTTTGATTTTTGACGTGGCGACAAAAAGGTCAGATGACAAACAATGAATTCGTAATCTTCAAATTCTATATTATAGATTCGATTTGTGAAGATAAGAGTCATTATTTTAAAGATTGCATGCTACTGATTCTATTGTCTTCATTATTATTAATTGGAGTTTGTTGCCTGTTGCATCACCAATTCTTTTACATGGGGTCCATGGTCATGTATGATTATTAGTTTAAAAGTGGATTTTATAACCTGGTACATTAATTGGTTTGTGAATCGGTGTAAAAGGTTTCTGTTTTTTGTCGAATGNAAATCCCTAATTATCTCCTCTATTAAAGAGACATAGGGCGATAGGATTTTTATATTCAAGTCTTCCACAATTAGGACGTTTAGTAGGGTTGTGTGGTGGTAACCTAGCGGCGTAGGAGATAAACGGCCTAGGGTTTATATGTTTAGTTTAAGATAACGTGTGTCTAACTGGATTCCAAGGTTTAGAAACATGTTAATAAGTTTGTAAAATTAGTAAAGAGTATGATTATCAATGAAAAACCTTGTTCATAATAATGATTGATTCTATGTTTGAATATTCCGCCTTCAGTATTATGTGTTCCTAGATATAATATTCGACATAGTCTAAGAGCTACAACGATCTTCACAATTGGTATCAAGAGCCAAGGTTGCTCGTGATATCTAGGGATCTACAAGGTTTTTAAGTCTGTGAAAAACTATTTTGGAGAAGTTACTGTCGAAGGTATACAATGTTTGATGAAGGTACGAATTGGGTTTTAGGGTTACTCGTTTGACTAAAAGTTAACTTATTTATATCTTCTGTTTGGCGACTAAGGTGAATTTGTTTTAAACATTATATTTAATTCAGTTGTTGATACATATGTTGATTTTCTTGTCGTTTCTTGCATGAGAATCGCATTTAATAATTTTTGTATTGACACCGAGACTTGATTTAAAGTGCTAAATTATAAAAGTTTGTGGATCTGGTTTCAATCACATGGGCAGTATAATATTGAGAAATATGTGAAAGTGGGTCGATGCAAATTAATGGAAGGAAGATTGTTATCGATTTGTTGTTTTCTGTATGATAAGTCAAAGTTATCTCGTACAAGTACAACATTGGTCGAATGAATGGTGGGGCAGTAAAAGGAGTACAAAGATTAACGGAAATCATGTTAATATTGATTGGTCGAATAAGTGGGGCTATTAATTCGCTACGTGACCTGGTACTACGTTTATGATGGGTCAGCGTCAAAGATTGTGGGGCTGTGAAGTTTTATTCTGATTGGCTGATTCATCAAGTTGAAGGAACATGCTGCTGGATTGATTAATATTTTGGCTCGATAGAAGGATAGGTAAGTACTGCTGGTCCTCACAACCTAGTACTGTCATGCAATGTTCAATGTACTGCTCGCAAATGATTCCTACAGCTCGTGGATAGATTTATATGAGGGCGTGTCATCTGGAAGCATAATTGATTCAAGGATTATTATATTAGTTGAGAAGAGAAGTTTAATACAAGATAGACACCAGCCTGTTGGATGACGAATCATGTTAAGTTGGTTCATGCGTAAGGTTTATGAAGGTATAGCAGTTGATTGTTTAAAAGGTTTTTGAAGGATAATTGTTTTAAGTTCAAAGTACTGCTACTGGTCTCAAAGTACTGTTGTTTGTTGCTCAGTACTGATGCTCCGTATATTGAAAGTACTGCTCGAGTAGTTTTGCAAATTACTGTTATTCAAAGTACTGCTCTACCCAAACGTATTGCTGCTCGTTTATTTTTCAAAGTACTGCTTGATATTATGTTCAGGGTACTGCCATTGCAAAGTACTACTGTGTTTGAATGATTTTTGGAGACATGTAAGAGTTTTATGGCTCAATATCTATGCATGGTTTACGAGCAATAAGGGGAAGTACAAATGTGTTTGATTGGTTTTGGATTACACACACAGAAGGTTATTTGGTTCACACACACAGGAAGAAGTTTTGTTCTTAAATGTTTTTAAAAGGCTCGTATTTGGTTCTTATTGGATTAATTGATTACGAAGAAGGTTGAATATCATTTATTTGATGTTGTAGTTGAGTTTCACAGGTGCGTGTTCTTATCATATCTCATAGTTTGAGACACTTTGGAGATAACTTGTTCGTGCGTTAAAGATGTGACAAAGACTTGATAAATCTAGCCAAAGAGTGTGATTTTTCTTATGATGCTCTATGCACACATTGACTATCACTTAAAGGCGTTACGTTGTAGTGCTCAGTGTCTCATATTAGTTGAGGGTTTATCAAGAGGTCCTGGTAGCCTACTTTTAGTATAAGTTCGAAGTCACGTGGATAGTACAAGATATAAGGCACAAGTTTGGGAAATTCTACTTCTTCATCAAGTTCATTATATTTGGTTTTCTTCATTAGTGATCATTACAAGGAGCTTACATATTTGAAGAATCATGAAGATGATTAACACATTGGTTTCAGGGGAAGTATCTTAGTATGTGTTTTAATCATTTGATGTTCATGCATCACTCAAGGGGAAGTGTTTGATTTTTACTACTGTTGATCATTATTACTACTGCTAGTTGGAGTTTTCTACTGTTTTGGATTCATTTTTCGTAAGCATTTTGGTGTTCTTCATGGAGGGCAATTTCAAACATTGGAAGGCTTTGATTAGAAGTGTGATATTGGTTCGTGGGGGTCAAGATCATTATTTGCATACGTTCCCTATTTGTTGATAACAAAAAGGGGAAGAGATGATTGGAGTGGCATGCATTAATTAAGGGGAAGACAATGTGGAAAACTAGAAGGGGGGTTGAATAGTTTTACGTCTTTTGAATTTATAAAAACCTTGTTTATAAAAACACCAATTCGATATTTATGTGTCACCAAGAAACTTGCACAATTATAAGCAATAATATCAACAAGTATATGATATGACAAATATAAAAGTAAGTAAGTAAGTGAAAAGATAGAGTTGGAAAGATGGCACCGTGAGACAAAGGATTTAGAGTGGTTCGGCTACGAATCTCCTCTTCGTCCTACTCCACTCCCCGAGCACCTAACTCGGGAGTTTTCTTCACTATGTCAACAAGCTCCCATATGGCGGAGAAAACCTTACACAACGTTGCTTACACCGGCTTAACGACACAAAGCTAAATGTCGGGTCCTAATAGTAGCTAGAACCAATCTCACAACACAACACAACACAACACAACACAACTTCTCTTCTTCTTCACAACACGACTTCTTCTTCACAACACAACTTCTTCTTCACGACACACCTTCTTCTCTTCACAACACAACTTCTCTTCTTTTTACCACACAACTACTTCACAAATAGCACTACTTAATCTACTTACAATAGTCACAACACAACTATACAAGTAAGGCCGGCTACTGTAAGGCCAGATTCTTTTATCGTTTTTGTAGGCAAAGTCTTATCTGGTGAAAAACTAACTGATTTTGGTAAAAATTGAATTCATATATTTAGTTGGATTAAAACATTTTCTTATATATACCAAATTGTTTCAAAATTATATATCTTAAATAACATTTGTATTAATTAATTAATAAATACCCTTTGATCATGAGATTGTACTTAAGCACTTGTTTACTTCGATACCTTACAGTGATTAGTTGGATATAGTGATAATAAACCATGCTTAATATTGTTTACGTAGTATCTTCGTTTAATGATTTCATTTTGTGATCTCGAAAACGTAGAGATATCGAAAATATAAATAACATTTTTACCATTATTTATGTCAACAACTCCCTTTTTGATGATTACAAATCTAACTCATTAAGCGAAAAATAGATATATACAAGTATTAAATATGATTTATATCACTTTTTCCCTTTTTGTTAGCTATCAAAAGTTTATCCCGTTGCATGGGGTCCCATTGATGTAATTCCCCTCGTTTCTAGGTCATAACGAATAGATCCGAAGATATGGATCTTGCAAAAATATTTAGATACGCAAACATATTTAGATAGCAGCAAATATATAATACTATATATATAACATATATCATATATACCTAATACTATTATATAAAAAACAATAGATAAATACTATATATATCTATAATAGTATATACTATACATATACATATACTATATATAATACAAACCGATGTAATATATATATAACATCAAATAACTATATAACACTATATAAAAAAAAAAAAATATAATAAAATATTATAATAGTATTAATATACATCATACTAATAACTATATAATATATATGTATATCATTATAAACTGTATACTATGTATACTAATATATATATTATATAATATATAAACCTAATAACTAGACCTCGTATGATGTATTTATATATATATATGTACCTTATGTATATATATATAATATGTAATAATGTACTATATATATATATAATATATATATACTACCGTATACTACTACTATACGTACATATAATACATACTATATATAGTATATTACATATATAATATTACTATATATCTATATATAAATACTATAATTATATATAATACTTATATATATATATATATACTATTAATTATACATGTATATAATTATAAATATATATATATAGTATATATACTATATATAATAATNTATACAAGTCATATACACAATGTACATAACACTTCTTAAACTTGAGGTTGAAGAGTATATCTTCCTTTTGCACTTAGTGATGATGGATGGGGTGAGTGATTGAATCACTGTGAACAAGGAGTTAGTAATCTAAATGATCAAGGGTTTTGGAGATGTTTTAAGAGATTTTGGTCTGAAAATTTCGTGCAAAAGGTGAGGAAAAACTACAGATTTGAGGTGGTATTTAAATGGAAAAATTCTGACAAAATCTGACTAGGGAGCGTGCCGCCCCTTACATTCATGGCCGCGCCGCCCTTAAATTAAATTAGGGGCCGCCTTTATATTAAGGGGCGGCCTACTGTAAGGCCAGATTCTTTATCGTTTTTGTAGGGAAAGTTTTTTGCGTGATAAAACTAACTGATTTTGGTTAAAAATTTGAGATTCATATATTTAGTTGATTAAAACATTTTTCTTATATAACCAAAATTGTTTCAAAATATATATCATTAAAAACTTTGTATTAATTAATAATAAATACCGCCTTTGATCATGAGATGTATTAGCACTGTTTCTACTTCATACCTTACAGTGATTAGTTGGATATAGTGACTATAAACCGCTTAATATTGTTTAACGTAGTATCTTACGTTTAATGATTTCCATTTTGTGATCATCGAAAACGTAGAGGATATCCGAAAATATAAATAACACTTTTTTACGCATTATTTTTCAACATCCCCTTTTTGATGATTACAAATCTAACTCATTAAGCGAAAAATTAGTATATATACAAGTTAATCTAATATGATTTTAATATCACTTTTCCCCTTTTTGTTAGATCAAAAAGTTTATCCCGGTTGCATGGAGCTCCATATAGAGCAAAGCATATAAGGCAAGACAAGTAATTATAAACCATAACAACAATATTCATTCATTCATAAAGATGTTACAAAATAATTATGCCCAACACATAATCATAGAACATTAGCATACATGTATGCTTGTATTAGCAAACTATACTAAGGAAATACTTGAGTTGCCATCATGAGCGGTCTTGCATGGGTAACAAAAGGGTTGATTTGTGACTTTATTTGGGAGTCATGGAGGATGAATTTAAAGGTTGGAAGGTGATGGATATGGAGTGGATGGATTTGGTGGTGGAGATATTGGTGATGTTTTGGTAAGTAGATGCTCAATCCATGTGAGACGTTCATTAAGAACAAGATGTTGTTCTTGGAGGAATGTATAACAAATGCAATTGTTGACATGGTTTTCAAGATGGAATAAATGATTTGGTGGTGATGAAGTGGTGGATGATGGTTGTTGTTCCAAATTACGTTGAGTGAGGTGCAACGCAAGAAGAGCATTTAGCTCATGAGCTTCTTTGAGCTCTTCAACGAACTTGAATTGTTCGGAGGTAGGTGATGATGGTGAGGTTGAATTTGGAGTTGGGTTAATGTTTGAATGAGAGTTGAGGTGGTTGTTTTGAAGTTGAGCATCTACCTCAAANGGTAACAAAAGGGTGATTGGTGATTTTATTGATGGGTACATGGAGGATGCATTTAAAGGTGTGAAGGTGATGGATATGGAGTGGAGGAATTTGGTGGTGGAGATATTGGTGATGTTTTGGTGAGTAGATGCTCAATCCATGTGAGACGTTCATTGAGAACAAGATGTTGTTCTTGGAGAAATGTACAACAAATGCAATTGTTGACATGATTTTCAAGATGGAATAAATCATTTGATAGTGATGAAGTGGTGGATGATGGTTGTTGTTCCAAATTTCGTTGAGTGAGATGCAACGCAAGAAGAGCATTTAGCTCATGAGCTTCTTTGAGCTCTTCAACGAACTTGAATTGTTCGGAGGTAGGTGATGATGGTGAAGTTGAATTTGGAGTTGGGTTAATGTTTGAATGAGAGTTGAGGTGGTTGTTTTGAAGTTGAGCATCTACCTCAAAAGGGTCATTTGGTAGAGATGAAATGGGTGAAGGTGGATTTTTGTTGGTGAGAGTGATGGTGAGGTTGTCTTGGTGATGTAGAAGAGTGGTATCATTTGGGTAGCTTGAAGGCTTAGGTATTGCTTGGATAGAGGCAACAACATTTGTGGATGATGAGTTTTGACAAATATCAAGTTTTCTTCTCCATACGGGCTTGACGGAGATTTTAGCAACTCTTGAAAACTTGGGTTTTTGGTTTCGGCCAGATTCTTTATCTTTTTGTAGGGAAAGTTTATTTGGTGAAAAACTAACTGATTTTGGTTAAAAATTTGAATTCATATATTTAGTATGATTAAAACATTTTTCTTTATTACCAAAATTGGTTTCAAAAATATATAATATTAAATAAACTTTGTATTAATTAATTAATTAAATACCCCTTTGATCATGAGATGTATTAAGCACTTGTTTATTCATACCTTAAGTGATTAAGTTGGATATAGTGATATAAACTAGCTTAATACTTGTTTACGTAGTAATCTTACGTTTAATGATTTTCCATTTTGTGATCATCAAAACGTAGAGATATCGAAAAATATAAATAACATTTTTACGCATTATTTATGTCAACAATCTCCCCCTTTTTGATGATTACAAAATCTAAACTCATTAAGCGAAAAATTAGTATATATACAAGTATTAATATGAGTTTATATCACTTTTCCCCCTTTTTGTTAGTATCAAAAAGGTTTATCCCGATTGCATGGAGCTCCCCTTGATGTATACTCCCCCTCGTTTTGAGGTCATAACGAATAATCGAGATATGGAATGCTTGCAAAAATATTTAGATAGCACAACAT
>LBNU01024701.1:14980-27213 GCA_014162995.1 Artemisia annua | reverse complement strand
CAAGAGATGGTGCAGGATGGGCAACAAGTACTGGCTTGGCAACAGGCTCAGTAGCAGCTTTCTTTGTTGGCTTCTTGGATGTGGAGGCTGAAGCACAGGGTGGAAAGTAACTTGCCCACCCTGATGCCTCTGAAGATGACTCAAAGGACATCAATATCTCTGTGTCTGAATCTGAAGTGAGGTCAATGATAATAGGAAGTTTGCTCATGGTGATTTTTAGGGTTTTTGTGAAGATAATGTGTTTTGGTGAAGATAATAGAGAGTTGAGTCACTTTATATAGGCAAAGTTAACTAAAAGGTCTCATTAATTGAGATATTTACTTTCACCTATTTAGGTAGGTTGAAAAGTAAATATAGATATTATTGGGTTGACTTTGGAAGATATTTGTGAATAGTGGCTTGGTTACAAGTAACTTTGGTTAAGCATAAGTTTGGTTATGATTATTTTGTTTTATTCTACTAACTCTTACAGGTACATAACCAATCTTTGCTGGGAGTTGATCATTCAAGGTGTATAACTGAGATACACAATAAATGGTTATTGATTCACCATGTCTAATCCACATAAGAATCAACTAGTCCAGAGCAAACGGCTACTGGTAAAGACTTCACAAATTCATTTATGGTTGATAGTTTACCAAAAACTATATGGTTATCAACTCACCATATTCTTTATGATTAAGAGTTGGCTAGTCCATAGCAAACGGCTTATGGTAAAGACATATCAAATCCGTTAATAGCTGGTAGTTTGCTAAAAACTATGTAGAAAGCAGTTTAATTTTTCTATATTTATTTTACCACTTCTTTTGAAATTTTGTGAAAAATTCCCACTGCTAGTTCACAGTTGCCACTGCCAGTGTTATTTTTACCACTGTTGAACTAGCCGTTACAACTGTTGTGTCAGTAACAAACTTTTTACTAGCCGTTGAGAGTAACTGCTTTCCATATTAATAGGGTAAACTTTTTTTTTAAGAAGATTATCTACTTTCCTAATTATATTTATTCTCTTAAAGATAAATATTTTCCATAGATAATTCTTTCTTGCGCATAACTCTCAAACCCTAGCAATATATATATTTTTCTCTCAATTGGCGAGTTTATTATTCAATTCATACTAACACAACTTATTTTTCATCAAAAGATTCTATGGCATCAATCACTTTTGCAGTTGAGCACAACCAAGTGGCTAATTTGGAAAAGTCAAACGACAAGAGTGGTCCTCATTTTCATCAGATTGTGGACTTTCTAAACACTACTCATGTGAGGTATGCTTTACTTCTTAATCCCACAATCTATATCTCTCAAATCAAGCAGTTTTGGAACTCTGTTGAGTCCATAACCATTGAAGATGGAGATACACATGAATCTGTAGATGCTCTTAGAGCCACAGTGGATGGGGTAACTATTGATGTTACTGAGTCATCCTTGTGGAGAATTCTCCAATTGGATGATCTCAATGGTATCATCACATTACCTATGCCAGAAATTTGGGAAAGTCTTTCATCCATGGGGTACAATACCACTGACAAAAGGGCTACTTTCAAAAAGAGTGGTTTTTGTCCTCATTGGAGATTTTTGATTCATACTCTATTACATTGCCTTAGTCCTAAGAAAACATCTTATGAACAATTTAGTTCACCAATGGCTTACCCTTTGGTTTGTCTAGCTAAAGATAGGATTTTTAATTGGTCTAAATATATTTTTACAAGTATGCAAGGCAATGTAAAGAGTACAACAAAATTTTTTATGTATCCAAGGTTTGTGCAAGCAGTGTTAAATGAATTTCAACTGCAACCCCATAAAAGAATTTACAAAATCCGTTGCCTTAAGCCCAAAGTTTTTCAAAATATGGATAAAGTTGGCAATTGGGTTTTTACACCACTTTTTCCTCAAATGCTTGCAAGAATTTCACAGGTACAGGGTGCAGATGCAACAATCCCAGTTGTATCTCAAAACACACCCATAATAACTGTTCCATCTATTGATTATACTCCACCAATTACTCATACCTGTGAGAGGAGGCAAAAATAGCCATCTCCTCTCATCACAACACAGCATGTTCCTGAACCTTTTGGTGTTGGAACACGCAGTGGTGGTTCCAGGCTTCAATCTAGCCCTGCTAGGGAGGATTCTGAACCTTTGCCCTATGATTCACCTCTCCCAACAGGTAACACAGTTGGAAGTGTTGAGGGTAGTGAGCAACCAATGGAATTGATGGCATTATGTACCAAATTAACAAAGCAGGTTGGATCTCTGGAGAAAGACTTGGCACAAGTAAAGGAGCAACATGCCAAGGATGTTACAGCTTTGAAACAAGAGATTCAAGCCTTGAAGGATGAAGTACAAGGGTTAAAGCAAAAGAAGAGGAATGCAAAGATGATGATTTCTTCTTCATCCTCTCCCAGTGAAGATTTCTTTGAAGATTTTGGGAATTCTCCCAAACAGGGGAGGAAAACAGATGCTGAAACCAAGGGGAGGAGAATTAATTTCAGAGAAGAAGATGATTTTGATGATGATTTTGATGTTGATTTTGATTTTGGAGTTAAAGATTTGGCATTTGAGCAAATGGATGATACTGAAGAGCAAGAAATTCCTCTACAGCAGCAACTTGATACAGATCAACCAGGGCAAAAACATTCCACTGCTGCAACAAATATTTCCACTGCAGATCCAATTTCAACTGAAGTTCATATTACCACTGCAGAGCAAATGGTTCCCACTGCTGGTCAGACCATTACCACTACAGAGGAAGAAATTGAGAAGATAAGAAAAGAAAAGAAAAGGGTAAAGCAGTATTGCAGAGTGAAGAGCAACCAAAAAGGAAAGTTAAAAGGAGAGTACAAGCTCAAGTTGATTATGATGCTGAAGTTGCCAGAAAGTTTAGAGAAGATGAAGTTGCAAACAAAAAGAGATTGGATGAAATGGAGATTGCAGACTTCATGGAGGCTAAAAGATTGGACAGAATGGAAACCACTGCTTCTAAGGATGTAAATCCAATTTCCACTGTTCCACCTACAATTCTGAGAGAGAAGACTCCAGAATTCACATATGTACCTACAGATGAAGAAGTTGAATTCTTGGTTAAGCATGATCCAGTAATCAAAAAGAAAGCAATTGACCTTGTTGCAGATAAGACCTTAACTGAGGAACAAAGAACAGCTCAGTTGAAGGATTTTATTGAGATGAAGAATAGACAAGCACTTCAAGAAGCAATTGGTTCAGTCAGAAAGGGTCAAAAGAAATCAAGGCAACCAACTAAGGCACAAGTTATTTCATGGATGAAGACTTACTGTTGTCATGTTGGTGGCTGGAAAATGCATAAATTCAAAGGGATGACCCATGATCAGGTTGAAGGTGTCTACTACAGAGTTAAAAGGCAAGATCTTGACTTTATTCCTATGAACTCTGAAGAAGAAGAAAGAAGATTTCCTCACCTGAAGAGAAAGGCTAAAGATAAAGAACCTCAGACTCAAAAGAAAACAAGATTTGTTGAAGAACAAAAGGTTCAGTCTGAGAAATTCACAGAAGAGCCAGCTGACTGGTAATGATCTTGATAGAAGAAAGATTTATCCGACCCATGCAGTCATACTATCCTATCATTGATTGGAAGTTTACACTGCTAGCCACTTTGCTCCCAACATGAAGCATCTACAAGGCTAGTGGAGACTTCACTCATTCCATTCAGTTTGAAAATTATCAAACCATGTGGCAAGATGATCTTGATGCTACCTGTGGAATTGGTTAAGAAGATTGATGCTCAGTCTAAAATGTGCAAGGAAATGCAATTGGTTGATTTAAGAAGGCTCTATGAACCAGATATTAATGAGAACTTTGAGTTGAAGTATAGGTGTGGCAACTACAATGGATTATTATGACTCATGTGAAGCATCATGTCTAATAAGCTGGAGTGGATGCTTTTTTTATGTTGCCTGAGAAAGAATATCCATTAGAGCTTGAACTTCTCACTTCATGTGTCAACACAAAATAAGACGTTCATGTAAGATACTGAGAAGGTAAGAGCATTAATAACAAAGAATCAAGAACAATGCGTCAAGAGCTATTCAGGCTTAAGAGAAAGGAAGTGTTTGAGATTTTCCCAAATTCTAAGAGCATGAGCAGATGAGACAACTTATTGATTTGCAGAGAAATCATAACTTTAGGGGAGGATCGATTGGAATAAAGTCTAACAGTACCACTGATAAGCTTGATGAAACACTGCTGAAGAATCACTAGCAGTGGAAACCATTAGCACTGCTAGTACATATTAACACTGCTCGTGTAGGACTACACTCGTAAGTGTATCGTGTATATAGATTAAATATAGAAAAGATCTTGTTATATCTATTCGTATGATAGCTATTATTATTCTATGTACAAGGACCCATTGTGCTATAAAAGGACGGTCCTAGAGTCATGTGTTCTAGGTACGTATCAACCCTGAAAGTTCAGGTGTAACCCTGGTATAAGCAATATCACTCGTATGTTTATCAATAATATGAAGCGATTGTCTTAACTACAACGTTCTTACTATACAATACTCTACAATTCATATTCTAAGTATTGTTAGTATATTCGCTGCTTAATAATAAACTCAAAGTATCACTCTTAACACAAGGGTGCTGTTAGATCTCTACATGGGCTATGAATGAACGAATCATCCTGCCAACATTTCAGGTTAGCTGTTTTTCCACTCATCCCTTATTGATAATGCGGGTAACCGGGTATGGCGAACGGTTTACAGGTTTGTAGTTAGGTAACAAAATGAGATTCTATTGAACAACGACGGCCGAGGTGGTAAACATGATAGGCTACCTGAAAACGAACATCAAACCCGAGCAAAAGCTTGCCAAGCTTACCTGTCCCAGAAGCACGGACACCACGAAGTGCGTCACATCGGCATGTAAAGATAGCCGTGACATTCGATACAATGATATCCTCCTCCATATCCAAATAATGCTTGCAACGGTGGAACTAATCTTCGTCGATGTCGTACGACTCGTCACCCCCTCAACGTATTAAGTAGTTCCCAAAGAGTGAATTCCATTACCTATCTCATGCCAATAGTCATTGTAACCTTCCCAACCTTGCAACCACTAAACATACCCAAACCACTGTCAGGACCTTGCACTTAGTAAAACTACAAGTCAGCTGTACCATCTCCGAAACCCTTGCTGTGAAGAGACACCTGCGAGAAACATTTCACACAACAAGACGCCACCGCTACCAATATATACCTTAAAGGCCCCTTGTTGCCTGGAGTAGTAGACGGTATCCGTTCAAACGACATCAGCGGGGCCTCACAAAGTTGTGCGCTGCTTCCGTTTCATCTCAAATGAGTACATGCACCCTGTATTACCAATTTCCCCATATAATTGAAGGGAACGCGGGCTGCCAGACCCCCAACGAGTTAAGAATGAGATATCGCCACTCCTCTACCGCCTCTCTTCATCCCGGTACTCCTCACTTGGTTCCTCAATCATTATCATCATGAGCAAGAGAAATTTACGCGAAGACTTTGCCCCCGCGTCCACCGATTCATCACAAAAAATTTGGGGAAACACAACACTATTGCTATCGTTCTTGTCGCTTCGCGGGGAATCCATTGATAGCAAAGGTTTCCCATTTGGGTTTCACAGTAGCCTTAGAGAGATGGAAAGTACATTATTTTGACCTTACACTGGTAAGACGTGGGTATTGGAAACTCCTCTATATTCCCACAGGGTCGTTGGTTTTGACACCAACAACTCCCGTTGCAATGACAACTTAAGTCCAGATATATAGAAAGAGATAAGTAAGGACTCCGATATGTCCGTGACCCTGTTCATGAGTTTTTCAAACTCACCTTGATATTCTGCAACCGTTCTGGTTTGTAGCAACTTAGATAAAGCTCCTTGCGGATCCTCGTATTTTGAAGGACCAAACCTATTCTTAACGCTATCCGCAAACCTGTCCCAATCGGTAATTAACCCGTTCTTCGTCATCCATCGAAACCACTCCGCAGCAGCCCCTTCGAGATTAAACCCCACGATCCGTAAACGTTGATCAGGTGGAGTGTTGAGCAAGGAAAAATATTCATTAATAGAGAATAACCAGCGCTCAGGATCCTCTCCCGAAAATTTAGGCACATCCAAGCGCATAGACCGTGGAAGCATTGATCCCGGATCAACCCCAGCCCCATGCCTGGCTTGTAGCAAATTGGTGGCTGTTTGTAATTCAGCCCGCAAGGCGTTGAATTGTTCTTGAAAGGCTGCGTTCTGTTGTTCAGCCAAACGTTGAGCTGCGTCCTGATGGTCTTTAAGCCACAAACGAACCGTCTGTTCATCCAGAACCATTATGACAATGAGCAATGAAAGCACCAATGATACAACCTACTTGTATCGGTAGTAGCACCTCTATAGCGGGTGTGGGCTCCTTAAGCAAAGAGGAAGAAGAACAGAAGTTTGACACTAAAATCTGATTACTTTCATTCACGAACAAATAACTTAAATACTAGTTAGGAGATAATCTCCAACTTGGACTCCAACACATATCCTAAAAAACCAACTTATACTTATCCTAAAACAAGACACACTTATCCTAAACAAAACCTGACACACAAACAACTAGTTAATGAAAAGTCCTAACCAACCACAAAGTCCTTATGCCAAGTTGGTGCAACTGACATACGCTTCGTACGCCTCACGCCAAGCCCCTCCAGGGGCATATCATTGTACTATTAACTATAACTTTCTAAAAAAAGATACGAGTGCTTCAAAAGCCTTGAGTGTACAAGTTCTAGTGGTTTATCACATATAATGTTTAAAGCAATGGTTTATTCATATTAATAACCATTATACATAAACATAGTTTGGCACGTTGTCTATCAGGGGGTTTGAATATGTGAGCTAATACATTTTTAAACATAAATTTCATTCGACGAGACAATAACAAACACAATCTAGTGAAATCAGTGGTCATACAACCCATCAATCAACTAGACTTTACATTTAATCGAGTCAAAATATGACCGTGTTACATAATGTAACTTTGATAGCTAATCAAACAACTAGTACAAAGTCTAACATGCACAATTAGTTTCCCATGCAACCTAAGTAATCGATCAACGATATGTAAATGTAATAAACAAAATCTGGACATTCCAGTTAATTTCTATGCCAGGTTTAGTTAATTGCACTATTATTGTTCTTGTACAGTCAGAACCATCTTGTTTATGTTTCAAATTGATCTTCCAAGCCAGGTCAAACAGCCCGTGCAGATACTGCATCTGATCCTGCTCCTATACATACACGTCTAATATCCCGTAAAACTCTACCATGAGGTCAAATTTGAATCGCTATCATGTTTTCAACTATCGTCAGTTCGTCACTATGAATACCGATTTTGTATTATTTTCGTTCCCTCACATGCTCAGTAAAAGTTGGGACCTCATAACAAATTTGGGCTTGTCGTGTTTCATTTTCATTACCATCGGATTTTTATTAGTGATCATGTTACCATATTTTACCATCATGATCTTCTAGACAAGCATCTTAACATAACGTCCTCTTTATTGTTGTATATAAGTTGACACTATTTTTTCCGTTATGTAATGAAACAATACTGAGTGGTGATAATCCTTACTACCAGGGGCGGAGCCATGTACTGAGGAGTGGGGGGAAAGGCCCCCAATAAAGTTTCTATACAAGGGTTAAATCAATGGAAAAAATGTTAAATTTGGTGAAAAATCTGAAAGCGCCCTCACCACATAAACTTGTTTGCCCTCAATGAAAAAAGTAAATATTAAAAATCCAATCCTTAAAGATCTCATGTTTCTTGTTTTTGGTTATTGAGTAGAACCATAGAAGAGTAAGAAATAGATGTGGTGGGACGTGAGTATCTAGGAGGAAGGAGATGAAGGTTTTTTAATGTAAAAGGTTCAACAAGTTAAATGAAAGGGTTCAAAAGTTCAAAGTAAAAAAAGAAAATCTATGATTATATTGTAAGAAAAGTAAGGGCCCGTTTGGTTTGTAGATGGGTTTAGATTAGGATTTGGGTTTGAATGTAAAGTTGTAGATTAGAATTTGTATTTAGAGAGAGAAAATATATTATAAAATTAATAAAATATATTTTATTATAAAATTATAATTAAAAAAATAAGTTATAAATTAAAATGTGTGGTTGAAATTAAAGGGAGGCCCACTAGTTTAAAAAAATGACAAACTAAAATTGCAAAACCTACCTAGTGCGTCCGGATTGTAAAATGGTGGGGTCATTGGGTTCGGTGGCTGATTTGTAGAGTTGGTTTTTGAACCAATCATGGTATTTTGTACTTTTGACTTTAAATCCTATGCCAAAGTAGGATACCAAACGGCTTGTAAAAATTATAGGATAATACCCGTACATATGGAATGGCTACTGTGAGTGGCACATCTATTTGTCAAAATTTGTACAAACAACTATGGACTTTGTTATGAATATATATTTATTATATTGATTGTACATTAATCATCATATTCATGTCCTTTATGATTGGTCTTGTAACACCCAATATATACTTAATACCATTCATGTTAAGGACCCTATAAATAGAGGTACCTAATGTAATGAGAAGACACACCAATAACAAGTTCTATCTTTCCCTCTCATACTCTCTTATGTTCTTTGATCATTGTTCTTATTGTGCTAGTAGGTCCGTTGTTTCACAACACGTTATCAGCACGACAGTCTCAAAGTGTGCAATCTTTGATTTTGATCGGTATGTCTTAAGNATCCAATGCAAAATGGACCACGTCCTATAGTATATTTAAGTTCTTTGGAAATAAACACACTGAGCTAAGAGCACTGGGTATCATGTGCTCCGTTAAATGTTATTAGTGTGCCACTTTAGCGCACAGTCAATACCTCTCCCAATACACACCAATCACTCAAACATCTCCCTCATAACACCACTAACATATTATTGAGTCACACAAAATACCCCACTAAAAATACCACTCATCACAATACAAAAAAAAAAAAAAAAAAAAAAAAAAAAAAAAAAAAAAAAAAAAAAAAAATTGCATTTGCATGAGTTAGTGGAGTGGCTCAAAGTCTTTTGGCAAAGTTTGGCCTGTTGGCCGGTATGATGGCTCACGAATGGCACGAAAATAGACGAATGGCGATGTTAAATATCCCCATACCGAGTGCTCTAACATTCCATTTGTCTTGATTTTAAACAAGATGTTGGATATTCGAAGAGTCATCGGTACAGTGGCTGGATGGCCGACGACACCAACCGACGGCGCCACAAACTATACTGGACCTCGTGTCAAAGCCTATGGGTGGTAATTACCAACTCACGCAAAACTAACTTTTTTTTTTTTTTTCTTTTTTTTCTTTTTTTGGTATATGTGGATCCATGGCACCACTTTTGTACCAGAGAGTAGGGGTGTAAATGGGTTGACCCGAACCCGATAAAACCTTATAGGGTCGGTTAATTCGGGGTCAAGCCGAGCTTATCGGGTTTATCGGGATCAACCGATAGACCGATAGCCTAATAGGGTCGGGTAAGGGTCCTAGTTAGTTTCTTATCGGGTTAACCCGATAAGATATAGTGATATATTAACAAATCTTTGATTGATTGTTGAACAAAAACTCATTATATGCTATTTCAAAGAGATACATGTTGCTACGTTCTTCACTTATATAATAGTAAATAACCTTTCGTATTATCACGACATGACACACATTTGAAAATAGATTATGATACACTTATGTTACAGCGAGGGTGATTTGTTAAATGTTTTCAGTTGGCATTCCTGTCAAACGAGCGAGTTCACTTTTGTTTGGACTGAAAATATCAACATTATTTAGTAGATCAACAGGAATTAGAGCATCTAGAATCACGGGGACACCAACACTTTTTGCAGCCTGTAATCTCTAATATGAGTATGAGTATAATTTTATCTCACTTAGATAACTTTCCGGGTAGGATTCATATTCATGTTCAAGTGTTCAACAGGGAACACTATAAAAGAAAAAACATACGTGTAATTATCAGCTTTACTTTTTTCTTAACAAGCAACCCAATAACCCGATAGACCCAACCCAACAACCCGCAACCCGATAGACCCGATAGCTTATCGGGTCGGGATGCGGGTTAGTTTTTATTTTTTCAAAACCCGATAAATCTGACACGAAGCCCCAAACCCGACCCGATAACCCGATTGACACCCCTACCAGAGAGGTGTTTTGGTGCCATGTGCAAAAGTGATGTCATAGATCAAAAGTGTTGAGGTGACACAACTTTTGCCCATGGCACCACCCCATGGCACCAACNTTTTTTCATCCCTAAAAATAATATCAACTTTTAGAGTGTTTGGTACGCATTGCTGGTAAGTCTTGTGCCATCCCACAACGCTACCCTATGGTGCCACAATCACGCCAGACCTTGTGTCATAGGGTCTGACGTCGTCACGACTAGCTCACGCTGTGGGTATTTGTTTATTTTTTGTATTGTATTTGTGTTTTATTTGGCTATGTGTGAGCAAAGGGTATCCTATAATACCAGAAATGGAATGAAAGTGTTTTGTGTTGAGTTTTAGGTTTTTGTGTTATAAAAAAAAAATATTGATGTGACAACACTTTTACTCATTACACCAACTCATGGCACCAGCTCATGGCACCATAGGTACGTTGTGCTCTTATAGTTTCTATCGACACATAGCAACAAAATATTATTATTGAAGATGGTTTTGGGTGGTTGGTGAAATGACAAGGAAGAAAATGAAATGATTATGAACAAAAAGTCAAACAATAATAACAATAATAATAACGCCAATAATATACAAAAAAGAATAGTTATTTATAACTTATGCCACATTATCAGAAAAGTGCCACTTTAGGTGTAAAGTGTTCGACTCATCAAAAAGACTAGTTAATTGATGACCCACTTATGCATTAGTTTGATTTCATCATCATATGATATAGTGTGAAACCTCAAATAAATATTATCAAAAATCACACTAACTCAGAATTGATATATTATCTTATGTTTATTAAACGTTAGTGTGCCTATTAAACCAAATATAATATTTACATCATATAAGCACAAGACACCTTCATGTTTCCTCATTGTTTAGCCAAGTTAAAAATGTATATGGTTGACAACGTCTTTCTCCACATTCTAGTTATGTTTGAACCTGCATGTGGTTGACAACGTCATATTTTTTCATGTTCTAGCAATGTTTGAAAGTTTATATTGTTGAACCAAACAAGGTTATTATAAAAATATGAAAAAGTAAAATACAACCTCAAAGTTTTGAATTTATGAATTCAAACCTGAACTACATGGATTATAATCTAGAAGAGTTAAAAAGTGTTGCACATAGATTGCCCAAAAGAGAGTTGAGGTTTAACCATAATTTTGTTGACAGCCGACACAATCTTGTATAAAACAAAATTCAAATAACAACTTGGTTATTTTGATGTTTTACATCGGCCATCTTATGAATCCTTGTCCGTGTTAAAATTTTACAATTATGACTATCATAAATAAATACTAATATCAAATAGCACATAGATGCGGAAGCGTAGGAACAAGTATAACAAATAATATTTAACTAAAACATAAATAGTAAACGTACCGTATGCGATTCTTGATTGAGGATGAACAAGTGATGAACCCTAATTAGGGTTTATGTAGATCTATGAATAACCCCTTACCTTTTTGTTATTCGATCTCTTGATAATTACTATAGTGAGTAATTACCTCGTTCTTGTACACACAAATTAATCACGAATTAAAGGTTATGCAAGTAACAAGAACACAAGATTTTTTGTATGAAAAAATCGATCCTATAACCCTTGGGGAAGGGGTATACAATCGGCCACAAGAAGGAAAAGAGAGAAGAAAACAATTAGGGATAATCGTGTGTACAAAAGTTATGTCAAACCATTAACCCTTGATTTCTTTATATAGTGTTAGCAAACTTGGTCACTAAGCAAACAACCCTAACCTCCTTAGGAGGTTCGGCCGCCCCATGCACCCCTAGGGGAGTTCTAGATCTTTCTTGGTTACCATAATGCATAAACACATTCTTTCCTTATTTGCGTCTAACGGTCGTTAGCCATTTAACGGTAATTACTAACGATCGTTAAGTACTTGTGTTCAAATAATAAACATACAATATAATTATTATTATACTTTAATTCTCATTTGCAATGTGTGCAATCCCGAGGTCTCGGGTTCGATTCTAGACATTTACGTATTAATA
>LBNU01024699.1:6991-26180 GCA_014162995.1 Artemisia annua | reverse complement strand
TGTGAAGAAGTCATGTAGTCGTGAAGAAGTAGTGGCGTGAAGTAGTCGAGTAGTTGTGAAAAAGTAGTGGTGTGAAGAAGTCGTGTGTAGAAGTTGTGTAGTGATCGAAGTCGTGTCGTGAGTTTGGTCCTAGCTAGCATTAGGACTCGACATTTTGCTTGGTGTCGTTAAACGGTGTAAGCAAAGGTGTGTACGGTTTTCTCCGCCAAAAGGGAGCTTGTTGGGTAGTGTTGTGAACTCTCGAGTAGGTGACTCAGGGAGTGGAGTAGGGCAAGAAAGGTGTCCTTGTAGCCGAACCACTATAAATCATCGTGTCCGGTTTGCATCTTCTTTCTCTTATCTCTTTACATTTATTCTTGCATTTATCGCTTTATATCTATGCTTGCAAATATGTGTTGGTTGTTGCTTATATTGTCATGATGATTGATTGTGTTATAGTTACAAGTTAATATTGTGATGGTGTGTATAATTATATGATATGATCTAATAGATTATTATTCACACTTCTCATATTGAGTTTAACTTAATAGATGATTTGATACAAAACATTTTAAGATTTTAAAAAGGAAAACTTTAATCAAAGATGTTGAAACAAACATTTTATAAAACGAAAAAGAGGGAAAACTATTCAACCCCCCTTCTAGTTTTCCACATCCTCTCCAATTGATATATATGTTAGCTAGATGGAGGTAGATGATTTCGTGGCGTTCTTGTGGTTTTTATAGGCTTTAGGAACACTTGGGGATCAAGTAGGGGGATTATATGATCGGTTGGGACTCAATTTAATGAATAATAGCTGATCAGGAGCGAAGTACTCCGCACTTACTAACAAAACCCGCCGTACTTGTAAAGTGCTCCGCACTTGCTTTATTGTGCTCCGTACTAGGAAGTGCGCCTCACTAATTGGCAAAACTGGCGTACTTGTGTTCATTTTCAGCTCTTGGCACAAACATGAAAGTTGTAGATAATTCTCTTAGCTTTCCGTGGCCACTTGACTCAACTAAATCGGAGTTCGTATGCTCAACTTATGGCCAAAATGGTGGACAGGTGTCGGGAGATCTTAACTTGAGTTTATTTCTTCGTTTTAACTTCATTTCTTCCACGACACGTCCGATGAACCTACAATATCAAATGTAGTCTATTAAGTATCAATAGTTCATATAACTCATCAAAATATATATATAAAAGCACAGATAACGCATATAGAAATATGTATAATTAGAGCGTTATCAAATGCCCTCACACTTAAACCTTTGCTTGCCCTCAAGCAAAACTAAGAAAAGAAAAATCAAAAGAAGTTCCTAAATAGCCAAAGGAAAGAAAAAAATTCATATAGTCTAAAATTATCGAAAAATATTTTTGGTTTTTATAATAAATCGCAAGAAACGCAAGCATCCCCCCACACTTAAAGGTTTGCTTGTCCTCAAGCAAAGAAGAAAAAAATAAGCTTTACAAAAAAGAACATTTTTGAAAAATATTTTTGGATTTTTTAATATGCGAGAACAGAGATATAACGATACTCGAGTTATCATAACATGACTAAGCACCTCACGAATAAGAAAAGTATAATTCACTCACAATCATTATTTATATGATGGAGAATATAAGGAAATCACACTCAATTGCTCAGACATGATTCATTAAATTACCATATGCTTGTACAAGAAACAAAACTGCACCGACGTGGCGTAAGCACCAGGTATAAATATCAAAAGAGGTCTTTTATTCGGGTTATAACGTTTGGCTAAGGGTTAATAAGGGTATGGATTAGGCATGGGAAATATTTACTGAAATTGGTTTAAAATAAAAATGAAATGTCGAAAAGTCCAAGAAACCCATATTACTAGTTACGACATACCACAAACCTGAGAGATTATCGATATCTCTACAATCGCTCTAGTTGGCCAACAAACAACATGCCAACTCTTATTCAAACTTCATCACTTTTTTTTCACTTTTTTTTCTTTTTTTTTATCAATATTTATTATTCATTTTTTCTACTCTCCACATTCACACAATCAATAATTTCCCCACACTTAGAATAAGCATACACCACAAAAAATACAAATACGAAGCGAGCCCTCTTCATCTTCGTTGAAATGTTATATATTTTTGTATTTTTATTTTATTGGATGTAAAAAATGAAATGGATGGCTCTGCGGTTAATCTAAGGGTATCTAGCAATAAAAGTGAGTGCTACAGAGGGTTTAATTAGGGTGGTTAGCTAATGAGTGTAATTAGCTAAAAGAATAAATAAAATGTAAATGGAATGGCCATTTGGATTAAATCCTAAGTTGCCTCTTTATCATATATAAATACCTATATCACACAAATGCGATCTCACTGCGGTCTCGTAATGATTTCAAGCACAAGTTCTAGAATCGAATAAATCACCAGCACACTCATAAACAAAGAAATCAAGCATAAAAGACATATGCCGATATAGGCTCAAAATCCTCACATTTTAGTGGTAATGGTTACAAATGCGCAAGTAATGTCATCGATCCCGAGTCGGATCTGCTCTATCAATCGGGACATATCTCTGATTTCAAAAACTTTATTTATTTACTACGTTTTATTCTAATATATTAACCTAAGTGACAAAATTAAAAAATAGATAAGCTAAAAGGGCAAACTTAAAATTTTTAATCAATATAAGAATGAGTCTCATTTTTCAAATTCATTTTCCCTCCCACACTTAAGTTAAGCAATATGCGTAATGAGAAAATAACTTAAAAGTAGGAATAGCGGGAAAATAAATATAAGAGAAATGAAACTTCCCGGGGTTCATTAGTGCTTGATTGGATTCTGAAAGATACGGCGCAAAACAGCACGCCATCATAAGCATGTGAATTCAACCGGATATAATATAATACTCCACATATATAACCTCCCCAAGTATGGGATATCACCAACCGACCAACCTCCATTTATTCATTAAACCTGCAAAAATAAACACAAACTACAAAAAAAAAAGAACGTAAAATACTAAAGCGCACTTTCGTAGGCACCACGATTGCATTTAGCATATGCAACAAGCCTTTAAACCCCTCGGTGTCCCGAGTGGACGAGTTATAGTCTCGTGAGGGTTTACAGTGAACACTCCCACAAAGTTCATAAAATATTTTTGATTTTTTTTATTATTTTATTTTATATATTCACAATTTACTAAAAACACGCACACTCAAAATACTACGAAATGAAAAATAATATAAGAATGAAAATATAATAAGTATTATCAAATATTCACAACACATACGAAAGCAAAAATAAAGGTGAAAAGAAAATCTTTTTGGGTTTTCAAATTTTAAGACAAACTCATAATAATTATATAAAGTATAGAACAAATAATTTACAAAACTATTTTTGCGGACTGATGAAGAAAGTACGCCGTGCTTAAAGGTAAGTGCGGCGCACTTCTAGCAAAATTCCATTTTCTTGTTAATATCATAACAAAATAACCAAACACACATATTCAAGCACACAAAACCGATAAAAAACTAAAACTTATTAACTAATCATGAGAAAATAAAAAACAAAGAAAATCTAGCACGAAAAGAAAAAATATTTTTGGGTTTATTAATATGTCTTTATACGAACTAAAAAAAAACTGAAAGTATTGGGCATAGATTCATTTAAGATATTATTTCAATATAGCATAATACCCAAACTATCAAAGAAAATAAAGTGTAACTAAAATATTTTTTTTGTAGACCAAAAGTGCGTCGTACTTAAAAGAAAGTGCGGCGTACATCGAGTCTATTTTTTATTATTATTTTAAAATTTTAAACTAGGATCGCGGCAAAAATTTCAATAGTGCGCCGCACACAAACATGAGTGCGGCGGTTTTATTATGATAACATATTATTTTTTAACTTTTTATATTTTTATTTAAACACACAAGCAAACAATTCAATCATGCAAACACATATAGTCAGACAAGCACACAAAAACTAAAAATAAAAAGAAAAAAACAAGAAACCTTTTTTTTTATATTTTATAATTTTATAATTACCTAAACACGCAAACTAACAAACACAAACAAGCAAATCAACATATGCAAAACACTAAATGCGAAATTGGAAACAAACAAACATGAACAACAAAAGTGATAAAGATTCGAAAAATATTTTTATCTCTCAGGACCAAAAGTGCGACGCACCCAAAAGAATGTGCTCCGTACATCAGTATGAGATTTTTATTTTTATTAATTTTTTTATATAAGTTTTAACAGATGCAATGCAAAGAAAACAATAAAACTTACAAAAGCAAGATTATTTATATTAACACGAACATGCCAGAAATGCAAAATAAAGCAAATATGAAAATCTTTTTGGTTTTTCTACTTGAATGACAAACTAAATATTCACAAATTTACGAGGCGTATAATCAAATAAAACATGATTCCAAATGATTACATACCTGAGTCTAACATTTTGGGGTTTTTGTTACCACTGAAATTAATCAGTTAAGAGTACCTTTTGATCACAGGACAGAAGTGCGTTGGCCTTGGTGTTAGAACCGGCGTACTTACAGGCTTTATCTGCAAAATAGCAAATGAGAACAGGGGAAGTGCGCACATACAGAAATATGTGCGACGTACTTGCAGTAACAGAGGACAGATTTTAAGAGATTTTAAGAGATTTCAAGGAATTTCAAACACACGAATGATGCACAAGACTAGCAAACAATCTGCAAACAACTAAAACAAATCCCGGCAACGGCGCCAAAAACTTTGATGCGTGTAGAAAGCTTTAAATTTATAATACTAGATTTTACCAAACGAATGACTAACAACACAACACGGGCAGTGTACCCTTTCGTATGTAATATAGCCTAAGGTAAGTCCAGGTCATTCCACGGGATTTGTAGCAATTAACAGAGAGTTTATCAAGAACAAAGCCAAATGATTGTCACATATCAAATAGTTAAACGTGTATATAAGGCAAAGCAAAGTACCAAACAAGACATGATCCTCATAGAGATAAAGCAAGACTTATATAAACAAAATCATGCAAGTTACAATTATTGGTGTATTAATCGTAACAAACATATCTACCAATAATGATATAGAATCCTTTCGACCTATAGACTACATCATCACGAGTGCATTAAGAATGGTTTATATCGAATATGCATACATATGAATTCCTCCTAACCCGGCATTTCTACATAAGGAAAGGTCTTAAACATCATTCCACTTGGTTTGTTTGTCAATTTATCACACAATTTCTACAAGCATGATATTGGACCATTATAGACAGATGTTCCAAAATATAATCATAACAACTAACCCTTTCGACCTATGATAGTTGTGATAATCAATCAAAGGATAAACAAGCTCCAAGCAAAAGTAATATCGAATTCATAAGCATTCATATTCATAAGTTATACTAATATCGTCCAAATACTATATCATGTTTCACATAACCAAAACAAACGAGAATCAAACATCACAAGCATGACATAACTTATAAACTTATTCATTATAATAGTAAAGAGAGTACCAAAGTTGTTTATGAGAGTAATACGAGAACAATGAACCAAAACCTATATTCCTACCAATCCGAGACTAGTCCAAACCAACTATCCATAATCATCCAACAACCCAAGTCTCTGAAATAACCCAAGGAAGTGTCACTCTTGCCTCTGGAAATCAGCAACATGTCACCAAATGGTGTGTTTGGTAACGAGGTTTATGGCAAAGGAATTAGAGATTTGGTGTGAATCGTATAACCCTTATGGTGTGGTATGTTTAGGCTCTGAGAAAAGAAGGTTTAGGGTCTGGAAAACATGTAGGAAGAGTAGTGGGTCGTGGTGATGATATGATGGTGATGGTGTTGAGGTTGAGGAGTGTTTGGATCATTGGATCCTAAGACCCTCACCACTCCTTCCTCCTCTCCAATTGATATATATGTTAGCTAGATGGAGGTAGATGATTTCCTGGCGTTCTTGTGGTTTTTATAGGCTTTAGGAACACTTGGGGACCAAGTAGGGGGAGTATATGATCGGTTGGGACTCAATTTAATGCATAATAGCTGATCAGGAGCGAAGTACTCCGCACTTACTAACAAAACCCGCCGTACTTGTAAAGTGCTCCACACTTGATTTATTGTGCTCCGTACTAGGAAGTACGCCGCACTAATTGGCAAAACCGGCGTACTTGTGTTCATTTCCAGCTCTTGGCACAAGCATGAAAGTTGTAGATAATTCTCTTAGCTTTCCGTGGCCACTTGAATCAACTAAATCGGAGTTCGTATGCTCAACTTATGGCCAAAATGGTGGACAGGTGTCGGGAGATCTTAACTTGAGTTTATTTCTTCGTTTTAACTTCATTTCTTCCCCGACACGTCCGATGAACCTACAATATCAAATATAGTCTATTAAGTATCAATAGTTCATATAACTCATCAAAATATATATATATAAAAGCACAGATAACTCATATAGAAATATGTATAATTAGAGCGTTATCACTTACCAAAAATTTTATATGGTTATGGTGGTTTTCGAATTTGTTGTTCATAGGTTCATAACATTTATATTCTACCAGTTAAATTGTTCAATCATTTCACTAAACATGTCGCGTATGAAACTATCATTAGTGTGAATGTGCTTTGTTTTGGCCATAGCCATTTGTTGCTACAGATTGTCCATGAACTTATCGAATGTTTAAGTTTTCGATGCTTTGTGATGTTAGCATTAATGCAAGGTTTTTAAGTAGAAAAATTAGTATATTAGAGGCTATGATGATACAGTTTGAATGATTATGAGTTAATTCGAGCAAATATGAGATTTTTTCCATCTTGGCAGAGCAAGCGCACTAAATTTGCAGCCATGGTGGATGTATCATCTTTTTTGATTGTTTACTTATCTAAGCCTCAGAATTAAAAAAATAATCTGCTTTTGCAGATTATGATCTATTTACGCACATTTGTTACAAACCTTATCATATTTCGTGCTTAAAGTTCTTTAAATTCTTCAAGATTTAGCTAATAACTTTCTTCAGTGTAGCTTATCAATTGTCTTTAAAGTTCCAAAACTTCCAGTGGAGTTATATTTGTTCATGATGAGAAATGGAACGTTAAAGGTTAAATATCCACATGTTATCCTTACACGTGCAAATTATCCATCAACACGTCATTTTTGTTGTGATAAATTGTTGCCTACCCCTTGGCAGGAAAACTTAGTAGGTTATTCATCAACATGATACAGTGCTCGAACAACTCGACGGAACATGTCCATGTAAGTAAAGAATGATGTGGGAAAAGAAAGGAAACTCAAATGTCAAAAAATATGAGCGATGAAGAAATGGGAAGAAAAAAATGCAAGAACCAAAATCCTTAGATTGTTATTTTTAGTTGTTTTAGTTGCTAAGAAATGCGCTTGCATTAGTTATGCCTGTAATCTACTGAATGTCGTGCTTAGATTATTTCTTGTATTTGTTATGAAAAAGAGAAAAGTCTAAAATACATCCCTGTGGTATGCCCAAATCCCGCTTTTCATCATCGTGTTTTTTTTCGGAACAAAAACATTCTCGTGTTTTAAAGTTGGCACAAACACATCCCTCCGTTAGTTATATCAGTTAATGAGGGCTAACGATGCAAATGATTTTCCATTATCTCCTAACAAGAGTTAAAATACTTGCATCGTTAGTCCTCATTGACTATAAAGTTAAAATATTTGCATCGTTAGTCCTCGTTGAGTTAAAATATTTGCATCGTTAGTCCTCGTTGAGATAAAATATTTGCATCGTTAGTCCTCATTGACTATCCTTACGCTTTTATCATTTTTCGTCCGTTTTTCTTACGTTTTCGTCCGTTTTTATCCATTTTCGTCCGTTTTTCTCATGGTTTTATCCGTTTCTTTCGTTTTTCTCACGTTTTCATACGTTTTTATCCGTGTTCATACACTTTTATTCGTTTTCATCGATTATTATACGTTTTTGTCCATTTTTCATATGTTTTTATCCGTTTTCATCCATTTTTATACATATATTATGTATGAAAACGGGTAAAAATATATGAAAATAGATAAAACGTATGAAAACTTGACATTTGATAAAAAAAATTTCTCCATTGATTTTAAATCACTATTTTGACCCCTAAACCCTAAACCCTAAACGTATGAAAACTATTCATTTGATAAAATAGTGACTTAAAATCAATACAGAATTTTNATTCTTACACTTTTATCTTTTTTCGTCCGTTTTTCTTACGTTTTCGTCCGTTTTTATCCGTTTTCGTCCATTTTTCTCATGTTTTATCCGTTTCTTCCTTTTTTCTTACGTTTTCATACGTTTTTATCCGTGTTCATACACTTTTATTTGTTTTCATCTATTATTCTACGTTTTCGTCTGTTTTTCATATGTTTTTATCCGTTTTCATCCATTTTTATACATATATTATGTATGAAAACGGGTAAAAATATATGAAAATGGATAAAAACGTATGAAAACTTGACATTTGATAAAAATGTTTCTGTATCGATTTTAAATTATGATTTTGACCCCTTTCTGATCCGAATCATGAAAAGTGTAAAACACGAAAGTTGTCCGAAATGATGTTTTACAGCAAAACTCGTGTGATTTTAACCTGAAATTGCAAAACAATGACTGTTTACTACCAAAACTTAAGCGGTTTTCGACCAAATTCATAACTTATAAACTTATAAACTCTTGTAAATCATCAAACTTATAAGATTTACAAGAGTTTATAAGTGTATAAGTTATGAAATTTGGTTGAAAACCGCTTAAGTTTTAGTAGTAACAGCCATGTTTTGCAATTTCAGGTTAAAATCTCGCTAGTCTTGATGTAAAATATTATTTCGAACAACTTTCGTTTTTACACTTTTGATGATTCGGACCAGAAAGGGGTCAAAATAGTGATTTAAAATCAATACAGAATTTTTTTTTATCAAATGTCAAGTTTTCATACGTTTTATCTATTTTCATATATTTTTACCCGTTTTCATACGTAATATATGTATAAAAATGGATGAAAACGGATAAAAACATATGAAAAATGGACAAAAACGTATAATAATAGATGAAAACGAATAAAAGTATATGAACACGGATAAAAACGTATGAAAACGTGAGAAAAACGAAAGAAACGGATAAAAACATGAGAAAAACGGACGAAAATGGATAAAAACGGACGAAAACGTAAGAAAAACGGACGAAAAAGGATAAAAGCGTAAGGATAGTCAATGAGGACTAACGATGCAAATATTTTATCTCAACGAGGACTAACGATGCAAATATTTTAACTTTATAGTCAATGAGGACTAACGATGCAAATCTTTTAACTCAATGAGGACTAACGATGCAAGTATTTTAACTCTTGTTAGGAGATAATGGAAAATCATTTGCATCGTTAGCCCTCATTAACTGATATTACTAACGGAGGGATGTGTTTGTGCCAACTTTAAAACACGAGGATGTTTTTGTTCCGAAAAAAAAACACGATGATGAAAAGCGGGATTTGGGCATACCACAGGGATGTATTTTAGACTTTTCTCTATGAAAAATGATAAATATGTGTACGGGTTTTTTCCTTTAGTTGCATATTCGTTAAAGAAATTTATGGTTTATTATAATCTTAGATCAATTTGAGATAAAAGTGTTGTTTTAATGTCATCTAAAATGCTAATATGGGTTTCTTTAGAATGCTACTTTTCAATATGTAGCTAATAACTTTTGGATCAAATTGAGATAAAAGTGTGGTTATAATGTTCTAAAAATTGCTAATATGGGTTTCTTTAAAATGACACTCTTCAAGATATAATTAATAACCTCCTTCAATGTGGCCTTTGCATTGTTTTATAAAACACAACTCTCGTCTCTTTTTCTCACCAACTACATAACTGTTCCCAAGGTTACAAATAGCGTGGGCGTGGCATGGCGGCGAAGCCAAGCCTCAAGCCTTACAAGCCATAGCGAAGCTACGGCGTTTTCTAAGGCGTGACTCAAGGCGGCACAAATTTTTTATAGATTTATATATTTATATCATATTTCATACATATGTATATATATAATACATCAAGTTTACAAAAAGCGTTATACATAAGAAATAAACTCAAAAAACTAAACTATCCTTGCATTTTTCGTCATTTCTTTAAATAAAACTTTCTTCATCGGAGTAGTCATCAAAACCTTCTTCACTCGTTATATGAGTGGTAGAACCATAAAAATAAGTTAAAAACTTGAAATCGATTTATAAACTTACCATGCCCAAGCCCAAATCCCTTATATCAGTAATTCGTTAATTATAGCCCAAATACTAGTAAATCCTTTAAAAGCTTCAAAATAAGGCGCCACGCCTCGCGCTAAGGCGCGCCTTATCGCGCCTCATCACGCGCCACGCCTTAAGAAGACGCCTTAGTCTGTTTCGTAATGCCGAGGCCACGCCTTGCGCCTTAGCGACGCCTTAACGGCGCTAAGGGGCGCCTTTTAGAACCCTGACTGTTCCTAAGCAGCCACTAAAACTAAACAAACTTCAACATTTGTAGGGACGGAAAATAATAAAAAAGGGGTGAGCGAGTACTATAGCCAGTGTTATTCACATGCCAAGCTAATGATAAGCCAACCTCCTTCTTCCTTTATCTCCTCTTCCATCTTCCATATGGATTCAACTATCATAATTTTTGTCAAATTGCATAAAAGCCACATGTTATCTGATTGTACAATAAATTGCACGACCAGGCCTTTGATGGTGATCAAAAGATATAAGGGGGGTGTTGTGGTTGCGCCAAGCTTTGATATAACCTGAAATAAGAAATACTAAAACACTACGTTAAGTGATTGCGCAGGGGTTGGACCATGCGAACCACCTCCGGCGTGTGAATAAGTACTTGGTATGAGAATTTAGGTGAAAAGTGTAGTAAAGTAAAGTAGGAGAGATTGCATACCAGATTTCTAACTCATCCAAGACTATTTATAGGAGAAAAAATAACCTTGGAGAGTGTTTGCACGAATTTAGGAGATCATGGGGGCGTCCCATGATGTGTGGCAATCGCTAGGGCTTAGTATCCCACTCCTCCTGGTTTAGCGGGGGAGCTAAAGAGAAAGAGGGGACGTGGGTAAGACTGGGTCTTAGCGTTATTTTGACTTGGCACTTGTTCCGTCCTAATAACTTATCGAAAGATACCCCGAAGGGCTTAATCCTTCGATTGACGAATTCCTATTTGGTAACTAGATCATAGGTGACTAGTTTTACGCCAATGAAAGTTTTAGGAGGCTAGCCAGAGCCTTCGATTATGTAGGTTGCGACCAGACTCGAAGGGGGGTCCTTTGACCTGATCGGAGGGTACATCATCAAGCCCCCCAGTCGAAAGTAATGTGTACGTGCGAGAATATATTGCTTACGACTCCATCATAGCTCAATGACCTCGTTTTACCCTCGAATATTGGATAAGAGAACATATTTGAATTTCAAAGACGCATTAAATGCACATGCCTGTGACTTAGCCGTTTGACAAAAATTTGCAACGGCATGATTATCGGTAATCTCAAACGTTTTTTCAAAATTTAAACTCTCTTCTAGATACCTCCACGTACTGTATAAGTAATCATGTACTATTAAACCCTAATTTACAGTTTTACACACACCTTGCCGTTATAACCTACACAAAGCTGTGACGTATTAAACTGTAGCAACCAAAAGGTAACCTCTTCGTCTATCTTTTAGTTAATAAATTAGGTTCACTTACCAGCCATGAGTATGGATGCCAAACGGATTATAAGGCAACAAAAATGTACCCTATCCAGAGAAGCTTTGGCCCTTTTTCTAGAAGATTACCCCATACCCAAACAATACAAAGTTATGCTTCCTAACAAAAATCAAAGCATTTATGATGCCCCGAAAGGATATGTGGGTTTATATACTCATGCTTTTACATGATCAAATCTTTGAATACCCCTTCATCCATTGTTTTTAGAGCTGTTACAGTGCTATGAAGTACATATCTCAAGGTTTAACCCCTTCGGTCTAGCCAAACTTACCACTTACATAGTGATGTGTAAGGCGTATGGTTACGAGCCCACACTAGATTTGCTTCGAGGCTTCCTTAACCTGTGCCCTGGGGGAGATTGGCTAACATTATCGAAGAGGGGTGAAACAGATGTGCCAGTATTGATCACCAAAACCTTTACAAACATAACCAATTGGAAAGGAAAATTCTTTTATGTGCAAGATACTATCATACCTCCGCAATATCCAGCACTCTTGAATGAATTGTTCCGTTTTAACCGCAAGAAATTCAATGATCAGCTTCCCTACAATGTTCGAAGCGATCCACTCTACCAACGTCTCGCTCGATATCCTGTGGATGTGCAAACCTTTCCAGAGCCCATCCTTTTTATGGCTGGTCTTGTGGACCGTTGGGAAGGATCTCCCTTGTTGCCTGAAATTCACTGTGATGGCCAAAGTATGTATAAATAATTTAATAAAGATAAATAACATATCTGATGGTATTTATGTATCTGTTTATTTTGCAGTAATGGCCTTCCGAAACTTCGTTGTATCTGGTGGCGCAAAGGAAGCTAGCTTCATTCCCAGGGATCCCAGAGATTTTAGCTACGGGGTAGGTTCTCCTTCAGTCTCAGTAAACAACAATGATGTGGATGCCATGGTACTAGAGCCAATAACTTCGGTTGAGGTGTTCGCACCGGCCAACGCTGAGGAAACTCCATTGGCAATAGAAGACGTTCCTGACGTGGAGATCCTTTCCTCAGACGACGGTCCCATGACCTATGCTGGACCACCTGGCATAGCTGATCGGGTTCGTGAGAGGAAAGGGACTGGTATGAAAGCCTCGAAGCCTCCTATCAAGAGGAAGCTTGATATACCGACTCCCCTTTCCAGAGTTACAAAACAGAAGCAATCTCAGGACAAAACTGCTACCACTGCAACCTCGGAGGATCCAGAAGATGAGGATATTCATGGTAATGACTCATCATTTCTCAAGTTTCGTTAAAAATTTCATTCACTCAAAGTTCCAAATAGTTCATAATTCTTGTATGTGCAGGGTTATCTAACACAAAGGAACTCCCCAATTCTCTAGCTTGCCATCGACTGGTCGAAGGTGTCACCCCTGCCCGTTGGAAGGGAGTCCTGGACAACAAGTCAATAGAAAAATTGTGTGACCTTCATGACAAAAGCTACACAAGGCAAGCCATCCTTGATAACCATCTCAATACTCGAACAAGAGAGCTGGTTCGGACTGTCAAGAATGCTAAAGAGGAGTTGAGCGTGGTTTTGGCTCGGGAAGAAAATAGGGAGCTGTTGATTACCGAGTTGAAGGCAAAGTGTGATAAAGCTACGAAGGACATTGAGAAGAACCCAACTGTGCAAGATCTGCGAGTCAATGCCATGAAGCTTGCCAGTCAACTAAAGGAAGCCCAAACTGAGTGTGGTAGGCTCAAGATGGAAGAGGCCAAAATGGTTGGGTTCAGGGAGAGAGTGTCCGTACTTGAGTCCAAGTGTTCAGGTCTTAAATCTGAAAAGAATAGGCTTATGGAGCAAAAGACTAAGCTGCAGGAGGAGGTAGCCGCTTTAGGCCTTCGGTGCGAAGGTCTTCAGAAGGATAGGGCAGAGGTCGTGGCCAAAGTTGTTCCCTACATTGCCATGGAGTTATATCATAGTGATGAAGTTGGACAAGTGATAGCCAACTTGGTGAATGCTGCCATATATCATGGGAAATGTACTACCTTTGAGGAAATTGCTGAGACTGGAGAGCATGTGATCTTGTCGAAGGTTCCTTACTATCGCCCTTTGCATGAAAGGGAATACGATGATGTTAGTAATGCGTTCGCATCAGCGGAGTTTCCATTTCTTTCCGAGGCAACCAAAGATCCCATGGCCTCCGTTGAGGAACTCCTGTCCAAGAAGCCTCGTAGGATTCAACCTTCCTCTCAAAGTAGGAGGACCTCTCCTGTGAAGCCCCCCTCTAATCTCCATCAAGAAGATCCTAACTCATCCAAGAATGCATAAAGGCTGCCTTGTTGGCAATGATTTTACCCCAAGGGTGGTCTGTACCCTTTGAACATTTTATCGCTTTTTTCCACTTTGAATTTTTAGGATGCTTTCCTTTATATTATTTGGAAATCTACTTGCTTTAGGGTTTTTATCCCTTTTAATATCATGTTTCTCTTCTCTCAACGTTATTTAACAATGTTAATATACAACCTAAGGTTACTGTAGCTGAATATCCTTATTGTGTGTACTTTGAACCAAGATTTTTAGCAATCGTATAATTTAACTGCTGACAGAGGGTCGCGACCCACTCCATCTTTATCCTTTTAGTCAGAGGGCTTCAAATACCCTTAGACTTTCTAGGAAAGTTAATGTGAATTATAATGGATGTTGTGTGCAAGACATGAATATCTTAAATCATCCTTCGAACATTAAAACTTGTATTACTTGGCTGAATAAATCTTTGTTGTATAAAACGAAACAAGAGATTCGGGGGAAATACGTTATATCATTAATTGGGTAGGCAGGATTACATTATTTTATGAAATGAATACTAAGACGCCTACCATTAATGCTTCTTTCCCAGAATGAGAAGTGTGCAATACATAAATTGAAACAAATAAATTCTCTTAAAAACTGTAAGTTTTATATGTAAAACTTATGAAGGTTGGTACCATTCCATGTCTTGTCGACTTCGTCTCTGGAGAGTGTCGCCAGCTTATAGGCTCCGTTACCGTAGGCTTCAGCTATTACGTAAGGTCCTTCCCATGTAGGTCCCAATTTTCCTTGGTATTCGGCTTTGCTTGCGCTATCGAGCCGAAGGACGTATTCGCCTGGCTTGAAGCTTGAAGGTCTAACCCTGTTGTTATAATATTTTTCCAACTTTTGCTTGTATATAGCTTCTCTGATAGAGGCTATTTCTCTTCGTTTTTCGAGTAAATCTAGATTTTCTCGAAGCCTTTCTTCATTTTCTAAAGTTTCGAAGTTCATTATGCGCTCTGTTTCCACGCTTATCTCTAAGGGAATGACAGCTTCTGTGCCGTAAGTGAGACTGAAAGGTGTTTCCCCATGACTCGACTTGGGGTGTGTCCTACGAGCCCAGAGAACTTGGGGTAGCTCATCTACCCACCCATGGTGGCTCCGTCCCAGCCTTCGTTCAATCCCACTGATAATGTCTCTATTGGTAACTTCTACTTGACCGTTTCCTTGGGGGTGATACACGAATGTGAATGATTGCTTAATTTTTAAACCTTTGCAAAAAGTAGGAAATACCCCTTCGGCAAATTGCTTTCCGTTGTCAGAGATGATGATGTGAGGGACTCCGAAGCGACAGATAATATGCCCCCACACAAATTTCTCCATGTGCCTACCAGTCACAGATGCCAAAGGCTTGGCTTCGACCTATTTGGTGAAATAGTCAATGGCTACGACCAAAAACTTTACTCCTCCCATTGCTACTGGTAGAGGTCCAACTATGTCGATTCCCCATTGGGAGGAAGGCCACGAAGATGTGACAGAAGTCATATCTTGTTTAGGTAATCTTGGGACCTTTGAGTGGATCTGGCATGCCTCGCACTTGTGTATAATGTCCATTGCATCCCTATGCATTGATGGCCAGTAGTACCCTAGCTTCATTATTTTAGAGACAACGGAGCGAGGTCCTGCGTGTAGACTACAAGATCCTTCNTTGCCAGTCAACTAAAGGAAGCCCAAACTGAGTGTGGTAGGCTCAAGATGGAAGAGGCCAAAATGGTTGGGTTCAGGGAGAGAGTGTCCGTACTTGAGTCCAAGTGTTCAGGTCTTAAATCTGAAAAGAATAGGCTTATGGAGCAAAAGACTAAGCTGCAGGAGGAGGTAGCCGCTTTAGGCCTTCGGTGCGAAGGTCTTCAGAAGGATAGGGCAGAGGTCGTGGCCAAAGTTATTCCCTACATCGCCATGGAGTTATATCATAGTGATGAAGTTGGACAAGTGATAGCCAACTTGGTGAATGCTGCCATATATCATGGGAAATGTACTACCTTGGAGGAATTTGTTGAGACTGGAGAGCCTGTGATCTTGTCGAAGGTTCCTTACTATCGCCCTTCGCATGAAAGGGAATACGATGATGTTAGTAATGCGTTCGCATCAGCGGAGATCCCATTTCTTTCCGAGGCAACCAAAGATCCCATGGCCTCCGTTGAGGAACTCCTGTCCAAGAAGCCTCGTAGGATTCAACCTTCCTCTCCAAGTAGGAGGACCTCTCCTGTGAAGCCCCCCTCTCATCTCCATCAAGAAGATCCTAACTCATCCAAGAATGCATAAAGGCTGCCTTGTTGGCAATGATTTTACCCCAAGGGTGGTCTGTACCCTTTGAACATTTTATCTCTTTTTTCCACTTTGAATTTTTAGGATGCTTTCCTTTATATTATTTGGAAATCTACTTGCTTTAGGGTTTTTATCCTTTTTAATATCATGTTTCTCTTCTCTCAACGTTATTTAACAATGTTAATATACAACCTAAGGTTACCGTAGATGAATATCCTTATTGTGTGTACTTTGAACCAAGATTTTTAGCAATCGTATAATTTAACTGCTGACGGAGGGTCGCGACCCACTCCATCTTTATCCTTTTAGTCAGAGGGCTTCAAATACCCTTAGACTTTATAGGAAAGTTAATGTGAATTATAATGGATGTTGTGTGCAAGACATGAATATCTTAAATCATCCTTCGAACATTAAAACTTGTATTACTTGGCTGAATAAATCTTTGTTGTATAAAACGAAACAAGAGATTCGGGGGAAATACGTTATATCATTAATTGGGTAGGGAGGATTACATTATTTTATGAAATGAATACTAAGACGCCTACCATTAATGCTTCTTTCCCAGAATGAGAAAAGTGCAATACATAAATTGAAACAAACAAATTCTCTTAAAAACTGTAAGTTTTATATGTAAAACTTATGAAGGTTGGTACCATTCCATGTCCTGTCGACTTCGTCTCCGGAGAGTGTCGCCAGCTTGTAGGCTCCGTTACCGTAGGCTTCGGCTATTACGTAAGGTCCTTCCCATGTAGGTCCCAATTTTCCTTGGTATTCGGCTTTGCTTGCGCTATTGAGCCGAAGGACGTATTCGCCTGGCTTGAAGCTTGAAGGTCTAACCCTGTTGTTATAATATTTTTCCAACTTTTGCTTGTATATAACTTCTCTGATAGAGGCTATTTCTCTTCGTTCTTCGAGTAAATCTAGATTTTCTCGAAGCCTTTCTTCATTTTCTGAAGTTTCGAAGTTCATTATGCGCTCTGTTTCCACGCTTATCTCTGAGGGAATGACAGCTTCTGTGCCGTAAGTGAGACTGAAAGGTGTTTCCACATGACTCGACTTGGGGTGTGTCCTATGAGCCCAGAGAACTTGGAGTAGCTCATCTACCCACCCATGGTGGCTCCATCCCAGCCTTCGTTCAATCCCATTGATAATGTCTCTGTTGGTGACTTCTACTTGACCGTTGCCTTGGGGGTGATACACGAATGTGAATGATTGCTTAATTTTTAAACCTTTGCAAAAAGTAGGAAATACCCCTTCGGCAAATTGCTTTCCGTTGTCAGAGATGATGATGTGAGGGACTCCGAAGCGACAGATAATATGCTCCCACACAAATTTCTCCATGTGCCTACCAGTCACAGATGCCAAAGGCTTGGCTTCGACCCATTTGGTGAAATAGTCAATGACTACGACCAAAAACTTTACTCCTCCCGTTGCTACTGGTAGAAGTCCAACTATGTCGATTCCCCATTGGGAGGAAGGCCACGAAGATGTGACAGAAGCCATATCTTGTTTAGGTAATCTTGGGACCTTTGAGTGGATCTGGCATGCCTCGCACTTGTGTATAATGTCCATCGCATCCCTATGCATTGATGGCCAGTAGTACCCTAGCTTTATTATTTTAGAGACAACGGAGCGAGGTCCTGCGTGTAGACTGCAAGATCCTTCGTGGACTTCATAAATTATATTCGCAGCTTGTTTAGGTCCGACACAACGAAGCCAAGGTGATAAAAAAGATATTCTGTAGAGGTGGTCTCCTATTAGCTTGTATTGAGGAGCCCTGATTCTGACTTTCCTTGCTAACTTTGGATCTTCCGGTAGGATACCGCTTATCAAGTATTCTCTTATGGGAGTCATCCAATTAGATCCTTCCTCGGATATCACATCCAATACCTCCTTCCTTTGGATAGATCTTTCAGCTAATACTTCGACCAGAACCTCTTTGGTTAAGTGAGCAAAAGCCATTGAGGCTAGCTTACTTAACGCGTCTGCCTTCTTATTTTGGTTTCTTCGAACATGCTCAATTGTGTAGGATGCAAATCCATTCAAGATTTCCTTAGCTTTATCCAGGTACTGTTTGATGGTAGGCTGCCTTGCCTCATAGGAGGCTTTAATTTGATTTGCAACCAGCCGCGAATCAACGAAAATCGAAAGGCGGCGCACTTCCATATCCTTAGCCAAACGTAGGCCTGCTAAAAAAGCTTCATACTCTGCTTCATTGTTGGTTGCTTCGAATTCAAAGCGCAGGGCATAAGTGTACTCTTTTCCTTCTGGGTTGACAAACATCAACCCTGCACCGGAACCATCAGAGCTTGAGGCTCCATCTGTGTATAACTTCCAATTATCCTCCTTCTTCGAGGATTCCTTTTTGGGAGCTTCCTTAACTTGACTTGGTTCAGAAGGTGTCTCGGCAAGGAAATCTGCGAGTATTTGACCTTTTATGGAGTTTCTCCCCTTGTACTATATCTCGTGCTCTTCCAATTCGATGGCCCATTTAGCTATCCTTCCCGACTTCTCAGGCTTCGATAGTATTTGTTTGATGGGCTTATCAGTCAGTACTGTGATGGGGTGAGCTTGGAAATACCTTCGGAGACGTCTTGCGGCATGAACCAAAGCTAGAATTAGCTTTTCCAGCTCTGGGTAGTTTAATTCAGCTCCTTGCAAAACTCGGCTAACGAAGTAGATCGGGATTTGCTTCTTTTCCCTTTCTGCCAGGAGTACTGCATTGATACTTTCACATGATGTTGTGATATACATGTATAGTACCTCTCCTTTGATTGGAGCCGTGAAAGTTGGTAGAATTTCCATAAATTCTTTCAACTTTTGAAAAGCAGCTTCAGCTTCAACACTCCATTGGAAAGTCTTCTTATCCATACATCCTTTAAGGGTTTTAAAGAATGGTAGTGATCGAT
>LBNU01024696.1:45379-56651 GCA_014162995.1 Artemisia annua | reverse complement strand
ATATGTACAAGGATATGTGAAGCAAATCCATTACTCTTCATTTTCCTCCTGAAGACTTTTGAGTGACTCAGGAGAGATACTCTTCATTCCAAGACGCGGGAGAATGAATTGAAACCGTTCTCTGGGAATTGCCTTAGTGAAGATGTCAGCCAGCTGAAATTCTGTCCTCACAAAGTAAAGTTCCACAATCCCTTTTTCCACTTGTTCCCTGATGAAATGATGTCGAATATCAATGTGCTTTGATCTGGAGTGCTGGACGTTGTTGCAGCAAAGAGCAATTGCACTTTTGTTGTCACAGTACATCGGAACTTTGTTGTACACGAAGCCATAATCAGATAATTGAGATCTCATCCAAAGGATTTGAGCACAGCAAGATGACATGGCAATGTATTCAGCCTCAGTGGAGGAGATCGATGTGCTCATTTGCCTCTTTGATGACCAGCTAACAAGCTTATCTCCTTGAAATTGAGCACCACCTGAAGTACCTCGACGAGTATTTTGACACCCCGCATGATCAGCATCAGAGTAGGCAGTGAGGGCCATAGCAGTGTCTTTTGGATACCAAAGGCCCATGTGAATAGTCCCTTGAAGGTACCTGAAGACCCTTTTGACTGCTTCTAAGTGCTTTTTGGTGGGTTTGGATTGATAACGAGCATACATACAAACAGCAAATAGAAGATCTGGCCTACTAGCTGTGAGGTACATTAAGGATCCAATCATGCTACGGTACTTTGTTTGGTCAACTGGAGCCCCTTCAACATCCTCATCCAGTTTTGATCTCTCAACCATTAGAGTGTCAACAGAGTCACACGATTCAAATCCAAATTTCTTTAGGATTTCAGTAGCATACTTGGATTGATTGATGAAGATACCGTGGGGATTTTGAGAGATTCGTAACCCCAAGAAAAATGACATTTGCCCCATCATGGACATTTGGAATTCTGTACTCATTTCTTGTGAAAAACGATCACATTCCAAAGGATCTGAAGAAACGAAGATAATGTCATCTACATATATCTGAACGTGGAGTAGATGCTTGCCCGACTTTCTGGTGAACAATGTAGGATCAACAACACCCTTGGTGAATTTGTTGGCTAGAAGGAATTTGGATAGAGTATCATACCATGCTCTGGGTGCCTGTTTAACTCCATAAAGTGCCTTCTTCAAGCGATAGACATGATTAGGGCGTTCAGGATCAACAAACCCTTCTGGTTGATTTACATATACCACTTCCTTTAAGTGACCATTAAGAAATGCAGTCTTCACATCCATTTGGTAGACAATCATATTCTGAATAGCTGCATTTGCAAGAAAGATTCTGATGGCCTCAATTCTAGCCACGGGTGCGAATGATTCTTCAAAGTCTATACCCTCTTCTTGTCTGTATCCTTTGGCCACTAGCCGAGCCTTATTTTTCAAAACTTCACCATATTCGTCAAGCTTTATTTTGAAGATCCACTTGAGAGCGATAATCATAGCACAGTCGGGAAGAGGCACTAATTCCCATACATCAAGTCGGTCAAATTCATGAATTTCATCTTGCATTGCAGTAAACCAGGATGCCTTAGGCAAAGCTTCTTTAAAATCCTTCGGCTCAGTTTTAGACAGTATGGAGCTGACGAAGCACCACAAGGCATCTGTTGCAAGTTGTCTACGTGTGGATACGGGGCGAGATGGATTACCAATGATGTTGTCAATTGGGTGATCATTTGTCCATTTTCTGATATGCTCATGAAGTTGATGACTGAGGACTGATGTAGCAGTATTTGAATCTTTCGAAGAGGTTGCCTCATTGGATGGATCAGGGGCAAATATGTTGACAAAGGGTTCATCAGGTGGTTGAGCAAAGGGATTCACTTCAAAAGAATTTTCAGATGTGGCTCCTTGAGGAATTGAAGGAGGTTGATCGGTGAGAGTGGGTTGAGTATGACTGGATGACGGAGCATTTTGACTCAAAGAGATGGAGATGGAAGGCCCATTTGTAGGTTGAAGTGCGTCATTAGCAGCAGCATCAGGACCTATGACTTGTGGTTCTGGTCCGACTATCCGTTGAAGTTCAAAATACTCATCATACATTGGATCAAATAACTTCTTCAACTCCTCACTAGTGGATGGCACATAAGGAGCATTAGTGGCGGAAGAATGTACAAGTCTCGAACTAATTGGTCCAGGAATCAAAAGATTAGATGCGGGTCCAGAACTGGAGTATTCAGGAGCCGTGTGCTCGGACAACTCATCAAACGTGACATGGATGGTTTCCATGATTTGTCGGGTTCTTTTGTTGTAGATTCGATAACCCTTCTTGTTTGGTGCGTATCCAACAAAAAAATCCAATATCAGCTTTTGCCTTGAGCTTTCCCAAGTCTTCACTATCATTGGTTGGGTAGCATAGTGCACCAAACACTCGAAGAAATGAAAGATCTGGTTTTCTCTCGTGCACTAGCTCATAGCGGGTTTTGCCGTGAAGAGGATGTATCAGTGATCAGTTCTGAGTGTAACAAGCAGTTGCAATTGCCTCTCCCCAGAGGAACATAGGAGCTTTGGAGAATATCAGCATGGTTTGTGTGGCCTCTACAAGAGTACGGTTTCGTCTTTCAACGACTCCATTCTGTTTAGGTGTTCGAGGTATGCTCCTTTGATGACTAATTCCAAGGTTTTCATAGAATTGAGTAAGTTGCTGATTAACAAACTCAGTTCCGTTATCTGTTCGGACGAATCTGACGGTTTTATTGAGTCCAACTTGCAGCTGCTTGATGAGTTTGATGATGATTTCAGGTGTCTCATCCTTGGATCTGAGGAACTTAACCCATGTAAATCGAGAGTAGTCATCAACGATCACTAATACATATCTCTTTCCAAAGATGCTTTGCACTCTCATTGGACCACACAGATCCATGTGAAGGGTATGAAGAACTTCCATAATGGTGTTGATAGTTTTGGGTTTGTGAGATTGCTTCTTGCTTTTACCTAGCTGACAAGCGGAACAGAGATGATCTTTTTCATATTTCAGCCGGGGCATGCCTCGAACGAGATCTTTACGAGTGAGCTCATTGATGGTACCGAAGTTCAAGTGATTCAAACGACGATGCCACAACCATGACTTGTTCTTGGATGCCTTAGACAATAAGCAAATAGGTGATGACCGCATCATGTCTTCAATGGATATAGTGTAGAGGTTTGAGCCTCGTCTACCTTTCAGAAGATCCACACCATCCAATTTTCTAACAAAACAAGTGTGTTTTCTGAAGGCTACTTCAAGATCTGAGTCACAAAATTGACCAACGGAGAACAAATTGTGCCCAAGCCCTTCTACATAGTATACCCTAGAAATCACGCTGTCACCAAACACATAATCTCCATAACCCATTATCGCACCAAAATGATCATTCCCGAATCTAACAGTCCCGATAAACTTTTTCACGAAATTTCTGAGCCGCGAGCGATCCCCAGTCATATGTTTTGAGCAGCCTGAGTCCAAATACCACAGGACGATTTGTACGACCTGCATTTGAAACCAGACAGATATGGATAACTGAAAAACGTGGATCCCCAAACACAAGTGGGATCCAATTGGTTAGCACAAGCATAATTACTTAAAACAGAAGTGGAAGGTTCAGTGGTAACATTAGACATATCATGACATGTGGAGGCACTAGATTTATGGTTATCGCATTGTGTTCCTAGAGGAAAAGTCCTGCCAGTTTCCTTCCATACCCTAACATTGGAAAGCCTAAAATTGGGCAGTTTAGTTAAGGGGCAATGACTTCCTAAAGTGAATTTTCTTCCAGTGGGTCTCCAATGATAGCCAACATTAGAAAACTTCCTTCCTGTTGCTTTCCAAACACGGTTTACAATTTTATGATTCAAAGCATTATTGACCGGAAGTAATTTAGAGGCATTCAAAAATGTCTTAACACACTCATCATGATTACCAGAAATTAAACAGTCATTACAGATCTTACAAGTAGCATCAGAATTCGAATTAATTACAGTACGCCTAGAGCTAATACTAGAATCAACACGATTCATATCATTCAGATCAGTCTTATTGTTCCTACGATGGTCTTCTACTTTCTTCCCTTGAGCACTCTTAGCTGGCGAAGTCCTATCATTCCTTTTATTGCAACTAGGCTTTGACCCACTAGCTTTAGTGTCAGTGTTTACTCCTGTAGAATTAACGATGGGAACATTAGACCGTGGTATTGCTGTTTGATTTTGTGTATGGGGTGTGTTAAGTTTAGATGATGTCAAGGGTACAATAAAGGCAACACGCTTGTTCTTATCCTTAGATGACGGTTCATTAATCTTATCACGCATGCTAACAGCTTTGGGACATGTACCACTGGCATAATCTAAGAGTTCATATGATCTATTGGTGAGATAATAAACATCAAGGATGGCATTATCAGCAGGTCTCACCATTCTAACCTCTTCAACGGTCTCACAAAGCATGTCAAGGCAATCCTTAAGATACCTAAGGTACTCACTATGGACAAATGCATTGTTCCTAAGGGGAAGAGGAATATTTACGGCATCACATGCATTTCTTTTAGATTTACCAACCATAGAGAGAGTGCTATCGCTTGCAGTGACAGGCATTTTCCCTTTCACCTGAGTCTTTAGATTCTCAATTTCATTTAACAAAGACATTACTTTCTCATTGGTTTTTTCACGTGAGATCTTAATCGAATCATGTAGCTCTTTGTAATGTTGTTTGACCTTTGAGTTTTCTGCTTGAAAACAATCATTTTCATATTTGAGGTGTTTGATGATGTTTTGAAGTTGAAAATTTTGAGAATCTAAACACGGAGGTTTCTGGGGTTCAATCACATTACTCTTATGAGATTTCAATTGGGCAATTTGAGCCCTCAACTTATGAATCGTGTTAGTGTGAGCTTGAATTTTTGTTGCAATTTGAGATTATTAACTTCTAATTTCGAAAAATTCTTGATCATGTTATCATGATCATCGTTTTGAATTTTTTCTTGCAATCTTAAATTCTCCCCCTCAAGCTCAACAACACTATTCTGAAAAACATTTAATGCAACAGACATTTCATGAAATTGGCAAGCAGTTAAAGAAGAATCAGTAACAGTATAAAACACATCTTGAGCAATGCACTTCGCAATTAAATTATCATTCATGATGAGGGCATTCTTCCTCGCAATTTCACTATGTTGAAGGTCTATTACAGTTTGTTTTCCTTCATGTTCCAGATCTTTAAACACATCTTTCATTTCATTAATCTCAGATTTAAGAGACATTTGCATGCTTTCAAAATGTTCTTTGATTTGTTTAAAAAACGGAATAACTTCTGTAAGGTAACACTCTTTTGTTAATTCAAACCCCCTTTCGCCCTCAGTAATACCCGTTGGTGTAATTCTCTTTTTACATGTTTTGTCAAATTCAGCAAACATTTGATACAGAACGTATATGCTAATAAGAGTTCTACTTGAAGCTACTTATTTTGATGATGAACACGAAGCAATGCCAAAGATCATCCTACACATTAAGCAAGTCATCTAGAGTCCGCTGCTGAAAGCACAATGTTCTTTACACTAAAGAATCAACAACTACGAGCTGCAAAGATATCGACAAAGATCTCAATACTGGAATTCAAGATTTAATTTCTGGGGTGACCTCCCTTAGGGGGAGATTGTTAGGAATACGTTTTTCCTATAGAAGATTCGGTCACCCTAAGTATTTTAAAGCATTGTATAGCTCGTAGTATTTAATATAGTTGTTAATACATTGATTAGTATTAGTTAGTATTCGTGGTGTCGGGTCGGGTCTTTTACCCTCTGTCAGCCCACTCCACAGCCTAGTATAGGCACTCATCCACCTTGTAAGTATAAATACCCTCTCCCACCAAGGGAGAGGGTTGGACCTTCTCATAGTTTATTCAATAGTTCTTGTGTTTCTCTCACTAGAAAAGGCTCCCAACTTTCTTTATCTCTCTAAACTTTCTTCTTCCTTTCTTTCGGTAATGTATGCACACATTTGCCAATCCATTTTCTGCTCTCGTTCGGTTAACTCAAATTTTGCACGTTGTTGATACATATTCACCTGATCTTTAAGAATTTTAATCCTAGTGGTCACGGTATCATCAGGTATAAAAGTAGTGTATTCATCAAATTCACTCATGTCATTATCAACAGAGGAGTCATCATTTGGTAAAACAGACTCGGCATTTTGTTTCATATATTGTTCATATGGGATAACATTGCTATTACCCATATCAGCAAAATTTGAATCAACAATGTCTGTGTGTTTTACTTCGTTATGAGTCCTTTGTTTGTGCATCACATTATCAACATATGTATCGAAAGATGCTCTACTAGGTTCATCAGATTCTTTGTTGTTATCCACATGTTGTTGTTTTGAGGAAACATTGTTGTTTTTCAAAACACCATCATCTGGCGTGACAACACTACTCTGATGGACTTCATTGAGAATCTTTGGAACAGTACATGTTTCATATGTGTCATACAATTTGAGTACCTCAGAAATGATGGATGATTTGGGAGATCCCGATTGTTGTGGCGATGTGACTACAGATGAAAGATTGGCCATGAAGATGGTATGTGGAGTGGGCTCATCATCAACATCAGAATCTAAGGCATCACAATCTTCAGCCTGGAAGATGTTTTGGGTAGTTGAGAGCAAGATCCTGAACTGGTTGATCATCCACATCGGCAACAAATGAATTCCCTTCATCACCCGCAAGAAACAGCAGTTGCTCCTCATCCAGCAAAACTCCATTCTCTTGTGCTTGCATCAGCAACATCTTATCCTTGAAGTAATCCGAGTTCTGAGGACGTTTTGGTTGAGTACAGTTTCTTGCAATATGACCTAAACCACCACAGTTGTAGCACTTGGGCTGTCTTCCTTGCCCTTGATTACCATTCCCCATCCTATTCTAAGCATTTCCCAGGACATTTTGCCTTCCTTGAACCACAACACGCCCATCCTCCACAACTGCAAGATTATGTGGGTTAGATGAGGTCCTGAGTTGGTTGTTGGTTTGAGGAAGTGTACTCTTGAAGTGTTGAACCAACAGTGAGACTTAGTTGGAGAGATTATCAATCCTTTTGTCGATGTGAGAGTTCCCAGAGTCTTGTTGATTAGTCTTGACATTTGATGATTGCATGGATGATTGCCCAAGGGAAGACTGATTCTGTATCGCTTGAGCAGTAGGATGACTGNACAGTGAGACTTGGTTGGAGAGATTATCAATCCTTTTGTCGATGTGAGAGTTCCCAGAGTCTTGTTGATTAGTCTTGACATTTAATGATTGCATGGATGATTGCCCAAGGGAAGACTGATTCTGTGTCGCTTGAGCAGTAGGATGACTGATAGAATCAGTTGAGGATTGGTTGAGTCCCAGAACACTGGAGATGAGAGCAAGAGGATCATTTGAAGGATGGAATTTTTCACTCAGCTGACGATCATACATGGCATGTTTGTCATGTTGTTGCAGGTAGGCATAGAGTTGTTCATAGTTGGTGTTTCTGAGTCCTTTGTTTAACTTCACAACTGTGACAAACCGATCCCATTCCGGTGACATATTTTTAACAAACTTTGAGTTGAGTTGGATGTTGGGCATTGTCATTCTGATCATTCTCATGTCATTCACAAGCTTGTGGAATCTGACATAGTAGTCATTGATGTTTTCACCAGGATTCATCTTAAAGTGCTCAAATTCATCATATAACTGAGATTCACGATCTTCTTTGGTGAGTTCTGAACCAGCTAGCAGCATTTTGACATTGTCCCAAACGGCTTTGGCCTCAGTGTTGAAGTTAATCAGTTTGTAGATGTCCTTGGGTAACCCTTGTATCACAATGTTGGAAGCTCGAATATCAGCATCATAGCGTTTCTTTTCAGCTTCGTTAAGATCATTGTAAGTACGAGGTCTGTCAATTCCAAAGGTGACTGTTCCATCTTCACTTGTAGATACAACATCTCTAGTAGTACCCATTTGAAATGGCCCTTCATCAATCGATCTCAGAATGTTCTTCCCGTTTTCCTTGCCCTGACAATACAGACGAATTCTTTGAGACCATGACTCATAGTCAGTTCTGTCGAGCATAGGAGGTCGAGTATCGGACCCAGCTGCTTGGATGTCATCAATTGAGGTCATAGTAGTCATGATGACGTGGTCTTAAACGGGATTTTACAACTCACGTGACTTAAACCGAGAAATCGATTCTTTCCCAGGATTTTACTAAAGTCAACCAAGAAAACTGAAAGACAAAACCGTTGGAAGATAAATTCACACAGAACAAAGGTAACCGCTACTGAGTTAACCGCTGAGAGAAACTAACCGCTGACCAAAGGTAACCGCTAGCAGAGTAACCGCTGAAAAGCTAGCCGCTAACACAGATAACCGCTGACAAGGTAACCGCTACCAGAGTAACCGCTGATTAGGTAATCGCTGACAAGGTAACCGCTAACAAGAGTAACCACTGATTAGGTAACCGCTGACAAAGTAACCGCTAACAAGAGTAACCGCTGATTAGGTAACCGCTAATGACGATAACCGCTGAATGAACTAAACGCTAGACACACAATACGACAGAGTTCTTATACATTTTTAGGTTATCTGATTTCACATTATTGTTGATATAGTTTGTTTAATTAAACGTACGTTTCTAAGTTCTTATACATTTTTAGGTTATCTGATTTCACATAATTGTTGATATAGTTTGTTTAAGTCATTTTCTTTTATATTTCCTTTGTTCTATCACTCATACCCTTTTCCATTCATAATCACTCGATCACAGATTCGTTTAAATACCTTTACGCACCTCGTTGGGACTTAACGACCCAGGAAAACACTATATTCCAGGGAGATTTGCCCTAAGCTGTTTGATCTTGTTGACCATTTACCTTGGTCAATATTGTGTGACTTTTTGGAACCAGTCAAATTTTGGCGCCGCTGCCGGGGAGGTTGTGTGCGTATTCAAACGTATTGAAGATTAGTAATTTTTGAAATCCACTCTTTGTACATTTACCATCCTTGTGTATATTTTTATAAAAACAAAAATAATCGTGAAGTTAATTCGTTTGAAGGATTGATTGCCAAAAATATCGTCATTTCAAATTTCGAAAACATGTAAAACCCAAAAAGATTCTTCTTTCCCTTTTCATAATTCCTTCAGCTCTATGGATTCTTAGAGTTGTTTTCTAGTGCATGCGCACTCGTTCTTCTAGGTCATCAAGCCCATTACGTGAGCTTGTCAGAATACCTCGAAGACACCGTAGACGTTCTGCCCCAACAGTCGGATCTGAGATTCGTACTGTTTCCACCAATTCTGTCACATTGGCAGAAGATCGTCCTATGTCTGAGCTTCTCCAAGCACCCATCGATGGTTATGGAGATGCTATCGTTGTTCCAGCCATCGTGGCTAATAATTTTGAGCTCAAAACCAGGTTACTGAATCTTGTAACCTCAAGTCAATATTATGGTTTTGAGAGGGATGATCCTGACGCTCACATTCGATGGTTTAACAAGATCACATCTACCATCAAGTACAAGATTATCCCTTCTGATGCAATCAAACTTCTTCTTTTCCCATTTTCCCTCGAGGGTGCTGCCAGGATTTGGCTTGAAAAACAACCCCCTCATTCCATTGAAACATGGGAAGATTTGGTTAAGAAATTTGTGAATGAATTCTTTCCCCCTTCTAAAACCACAAGTCTCAAGAATGAAATCATCAAATTCACACAGAAATTTGATGAATCCTTTAGTGAAGCATGGGATCATTTTAAGGAATCGCTTCGCAAATGTCCTCATCATGGTTTCTTCGAGTTAATGCAACTCGATACTTTCTACAATGGTGTGAGCCAATCTGATCAAGATTCTCTTAATGCCTCCGCAGGAAGTAATTTCTTGAGTAAAACCACAAAAGAAGCTTTAGCAATCATTGAAAACAAGTCTAAGGTCCGCACTACATGAAGCAAGCTGGTTGTTTCCCAAGTGAGTGTTGGTCCTTCTACTTCATCGCCCGTGAGTCAATCTACACCGATGCTAAGATTGACAAACTTACGGAAGCTATTCAAGCTTTGGTTCTCTCTAACCAAAAGAAAGTCTCCTTCCCACAAACTTTTTCTCCTGCTGAAGTTAAGAAAGTGGAAGTCTGTGTTACTTGTGGTGGCCCTCATGTGTACTACAATTGTATGGCCACCGATGGTAACCCTTTTGAAGCGAATGCGGTAGTCGGTACTTCCAATCAAGGAGGTAACCAATATCATTTGTTGTTATCCACATGTTGTTGTTTTGAGGAAACATTGTTGTTTTTCAAAACACCATCATCTGGCGTGACAACACTAGTCTGATGTACTTCATTGAGAATCTTTCAAACAGCACATGTTTCATATGTGTCATACAATTTGAGTACCTCAGAAATGATGGATGATTTGGGAGATCTCGATTATTGTGGCGATGTGACTACAGATGAAAGATTGGCCATGAAGATCGTCTGTGCAGTGGGCTCATCATCAACATCAGAATCAAAGGCATCACAATCTTCAGCCTGGAAGATGTTTTGGGTCGTTGAGAGCAAGATCCTGAACTGGTTGATCATCCACATCGGCATCAAATGAATTCCCTTCATCACCCGCAAGAAACAGCAGTTGCTCCTCATCCAGCAAAACTCCATTCTCTTGTGCTTGCATCAGCAACATCTTATCCTTGAAGTAATCCGAGTTCTGAAGACGTTTTGGTTGAGTGCAGTTTCTTGTAATATGACCTAAGCCACCACAGTTGTAGCACTTGGGCTGTCTTCCTTGCCCTTGATTACCATTCCCCATCCTATTCTGAGCATTTCCCCGGACATTTTGCCTTCCTTGAACCACAACACGCCCATCCTCCACAACTGCAAGATTACGTGGGTTAGATGAGGTCCTGAGTTGGTTGTTGGTTTGAGGAAGTGTACTCCTGAAGTGCTGAACCAACAGTGAGACTTGGTTGGAGAGATTATCAATCCTTTTGTCGATGTGAGAGTTCCCAGAGTCTTGTTGATTAGTCTTGACATTTAATGATTGCATGGATGATTGCCCAAGGGAAGACTGATTCTGTGTCGCTTGAGCAGTAGGATGACTGATAGAATCAGTTGAGGATTGGTTGAGTCCCTGAACACTGGAGATGAGAGCAAGAGGATCATTTGAAGGATGGAATTTTTCTCTCAGCTGACGATCGTACATGGCATGTTTCTCATGTTGTTGCAGGTAGGCATTGAGTTGTTCATAGTTGGTGTTTCTGAGTCCT
>LBNU01024696.1:11329-44882 GCA_014162995.1 Artemisia annua | reverse complement strand
ATAATTTTGAGCTCAAAACCGGGTTACTGAATCTTGTAACCTCAAGTCAATATTATGGTTTTGAGAGGGATGATCCTGACGCTCACATTCGATGGTTTAACAAGATCACATCTACCATCAAGTACAAGAATATCCCTTCTGATGCAATCAAACTTCTTCTTTTCCCATTTTCCCTCGAGGGTGCTGCCAGGATTTGGCTTGAAAAACAACCCCCTCATTCCATTGAAACATGGGAAGATTTGGTTAAGAAATTTGTGAATGAATTCTTTCCCCCTTCTAAAACCACAAGTCTCAAGAATGAAATCATCAAATTCACACAGAAATTTGATGAATCCTTTAGTGAAGCATGGGATCATTTTAAGGAATTGCTTCGCAAATGTCCTCATCATGGTTTCTTCGAGTTGATGCAACTCGATACTTTTTACAATGGTGTGAGCCAATCTGATCAAGATTCTCTTAATGCCTCCGCAGGAGGTAATTTCTTGAGTAAAACCACAAAAGAAGCTTTAGCAATCATTGAAAACAAGTCTAAGGTCCGCACTACATGAAGCAAGCCGGTTGTTTCCCAAGTGAGTGTTGGTCCTTCTACTTCATCGCCCGTGAGTCAATCTACACCGATGCTAAGTTTGACAAACTCATGGAAGCTATTCAAGCTTTGGTTCTCTCTAACCAAAAGAAAGTCTCCTTCCCACAAACTTCTTCTCCTGCTAAAGTTAAGAAAGTGGAAGTCTGTGTTACTTGTGGTGGCCCTCATGCGTACTACAATTGTATGGCCACCGATGGTAACCCTTTTGAAGCGAATGCAGTAGTCGGGACTTCCAATCAAGGAGGTAACCAATATCGTCCTCAAATGGGCCCGAACTATCGTCCTAACCACTACCCTGGACCACCTGGTTTTAATCAAAACCAAAATGTCCAAAACCGTAACCAAAACCAGAATCGAATGAACCAAGGTTTTCAAAACCAAGGTAATTTCAATCAAGGTCACGGTTTCCAAAATAAAGGTTTCCAAAATCAAGGTTATCAAAAAAACCAAGGAAACTTTAACAGAAACCAAGGTCAGAGTAATTTCAACCAAGGGTATTTTCATGGAAATGGCAAACAAAATCAGGGAAATTTTCAAAACCAAGGTTCCAATCAAAACAACCGTGTCCAAAATTTTCCTAACCAAACTCAAGCCACTGTTGCAGCTCAACCATCATCTGATGAGTTATTGAAACAATTCATGAAATCCCAAAAGGAAATGAATAAGTTGTTGGTTAGTCAGATCTCAGAATTGAAGAATTCTTTAAATGATCGACGCTCGGGCTCAGGAACACTTCCGAGCAATACAATCGCTAACCCGAGGGGCGATGTAAAGGCGATCACAACCCGAAGTGGAGTTTCATATGATGGACCCACAACTCCTACTACCTCTTCTTCTCCTCCTCCCAAGGTCATGGAGAGTGAACCTGATGCGACAAAGGACAAAGTGCAATTTACTAGCCCACAAAGTACCGCACACGTCCACCCTCAGGTTATCCCAAAATCCAAAACCAAACCTGGAGTTGTTTTTGAACCTCCAGTAGCTCCCATTGAAAACCCGAAATCCAAAACTTCTATTCCTTACCTATCACGTTTAAATGAGCAAAAGCTCCGCGAAAAAGCCAGTCATCAAATGGACAAATTCTTCCAAATTTTTCAAGAATTGCATTTTGATATAAGCTTTGCGGATGCTATTCTTCTGATTCTAAAGTTTGCATCAACAATCAAGAACTTGTTAAGCAATAAGGAAAAACTCTTTGAGATGGCAAAAACTCCGTTGAATGAAAACTGCTCTGCAGTTCTGTTGAAACAGCTTCCCGAAAAGCTGGGAGATCCCGGGAAATTTCTCATTCTTTGCATTTTCCCGAGGATGGTTGAATGTTTTGCCTTCGCCGATCTTGGTGCAAGCATCAACCTGATGCCTCATTCAGTATGGAAGAAACTTTCTCTTCCTGAACTTACTCCTACCTGCATGACTCTTGAGCTTGCAGATCGTTCCATATCTCGTCCCCTTGGCATTGCTGAGGATGTATTTGTGAAAGTAGGAAAGTTCCATTTTCCAGCTGATTTCATGATTGTTGATTTCGATGCAGATCCGAGGGTACCTCTCATTTTAGGGAGGGGATTCCTAAGAATGGGTCGTGCTTTGATCGATGTATTTGGTGAAGAAATCACTCTACGTGTTGGTAATGAAGCTATCACATTCAACCTTGATCAAACTTCGAGGTACTCTTCAAATTATGACTCAGTGGAAATTAACAGAATCGATGACATCAATGTTGCTTCGGAAGAGTATTCTCAAGAAATTCTTGGTTTCATCGATAATTCTCCGAGTGGCAATCCCACTCCCTCTTCTCAACCTATAATCACTAATTCTTCTCCTTCTCTCACTCCGTTTAAGGGAAGTGACTTCGTCTTAGAGGAAATAGAGGCCTTTCTCAAAAGTGATTCAATTCCTGATGGAATTGATAACCAAGAGATTGACCCGGAAAGGGATATCCTTCTCCTTGAGAAGCTGTTAAATGAAGATCCCTCTCCTCCTCCTGTTCTTCCACAAAAACTTTATAATGAGGAAATCAAATATGTTAAGAAAACTAATGAATTTCCTGAGGTCGAACTCAAGGAATTACCACCTCATCTCGAATATGCATTTCTGGAGGGTAATGATAAATTACCCGTCGTAATTGCTAAGGATTTGAGTGATGAGGAAAAGGCTGCTCTCATAAAGGTTTTAAAGTCACACAAGTAAGCCATTGCTTGGAAACTCTCCGACATTAAGGGTATTGACCCAGAATTTTGTACACACAAGATTTTAATGGAGTGTTAGGTCACCATATTCAAACATACACAATCATAGANCAAAGTGCAATTTACTAGCCCACAAAGTACCGCACATGTCCACCCTCAGGTTGTCCCAAAACCCAAAACCAAACCTGGAGTTGTTTTTGAACCTCCAGTAGCTCCCGTTGAAAACCCAAAATCCAAAACTTCTATTCCTTACCCATCACGTTTAAATGAGCCAAAGCTCCGCGAAAAAGCCAGTCATCAAATGGACAAATTCTTCCAAATTTTTCAAGAATTACATTTTGATATAAGCTTTGCGGATGCTATTCTTCTGATTCCCAAGTTTGCATCAACAATCAAGAACTTGTTAAGCAATAAGGAAAAACTCTTTGAGATGGCAAAAACTCCGTTGAATGAAAACTGCTCTGCAGTTCTATTTAAACAGCTTCCCGAAAAGCTGGGAGATCCGGGAAATTTCTCATTCCTTGCATTTTCCCGGGGATGGTTGAATGTTTTGCCTTCGCCGATCTTGGTGCAAGCATCAACTTGATGCCTCATTCAGTATGGAAGAAACTTTCACTTCCTGAACTTACTCCTACCTGTATGACTCTTGAGCTTGCAGATCGTTCCATATCTCGTCCCCTTGGCATTGCTGAGGACGTATTTGTGAAAGTAGGAAAGTTCCATTTTCCAGCTGATTTCGTGATTGTTGATTTCGATGCAGATCCGAGGGTACCTCTCATTTTAGGGAGGGGATTCGTAAGAACGGGTCGTGCTTTGATCGATGTATTTAGTGAAGAAATCACTCTACATGTTGGTAATGAAGCTATCACATTCAACCTTGATCAAACTTCGAGGTACTCTTCAAATTATGACTCAGTGGAAATTAACAGAATCGATGACATCGATGTTGCTTCGGAAGAGTATTCTCAAGAAATTCTTGGTTTCACCAATAATTCTCCGAGTGGCAATCCCACTCCCTCTTCTCAACCTATAATCACTAATTCTTCTCCTTCTCTCACTCCGTTTGAGGGAAGTGACTTCATCTTAGAGGAAATAGAGGCCTTTCTCAAAAGTGATTCAATTCCTGATGGAATTGATAACTAAGAGATTGACCCGGAAAGGGATATCCGTCTCCTTGAGAAGCTGTTAAATGAAGATCCTCTCCTCCTCCTGTTCTTCCACAAAAACTTCATAATGAGGAAATCAAATATGTTGAGAAAACTAATGAATTTCCTGAGGTCGAACTCAATGAATTACCACCTCATCTCGAATATGCATTTCTGGAGGGTAATGATAAATTACCCGTCGTAATTGCTAAGGATTTGAGTGATGAGGAAAAGGCTGCTCTCATAAAGGTTTTAAAGTCACACAAGCAAGCCATTGCTTGGAAACTCTCCGACATTAAGGGTATTAACCCAGAATTTTGTACACACAAGATTTTAATGGAGGATGACTTTAAACCAGCAGTTCAACATCAGAGAAGGGTAAATCCTAAGATTCATGAGGTTACCAAACAAGAAGTTCTCAAACTTCTTGATGCCAGATTGATTTACCCTATCTCTGATAGTCCTTGGGTTAGTCTCATCCACTGTTCCTAAAAAGGTTGGCATGATTGTTGTCACAAATGAAGAAAACGAGTTGATTCCAACTCGATTGGTTACGGAATGGCGTGTGTGCATTGACTATCGTAAGTTAAATGAAGTCACCCGAAAAGACCACTTTCCTCTACCCTTTATGGACCAAATGCTCGAAAGATTAGCGGGAAACGAGTACTATTGTTTCCTAGATGGTTTCTCGGGTTACTTCCAGATTCCCATTGATCCGAAGGATCAAGAAAAGACCACATTTACATGCTCGTATGGAAATTTTGCCTACCGACGTATGCCTTTTGGCTTATGTAATGCTCCTGGCACGTTCCAAAGGTGTATGATGGCTATATTCCACGACATGATCGGGAAACTATGGAGGTCTTTATGGATGACTTCTCAGTCATTGGGGATTCTTTCCAAACATGTCTCTCCCATTTAGAAAACATGCTAAAATGGTGTGAAGACACAATCTTTGTCTAAATTGGGAGAAGAGCCATTTTATGGTCAAAGAGGGCATTGTCCTTGGCCATAAGATTTCTAAGAACGGGATTGAGGTTGACAGAGCTAAAGTTGATATCATTGCTAAATTACCTCACCCTACTACTGTCAAATGTATTAGGAGTTTTTTGGGTCATGCCGGTTTCTATCGTAGATTCATACAAGATTTTTCTAAAATAGCCCGGCCTATGACTCATCTCCTTGAGAAGGATGCTCCTTTTATCTTCTCACCTGAGTGCATTTAAGCTTTTCAAACATTAACGAAAAAGCTTACTGAAGTACCGATCTTAGTTGCCCCCGACTGGGACTTGCCTTTTGAGCTCATGTGCGATGCAAGCGATTTTGCTATAGGTGCAGTCCTGGGGCAACGAAAAACCAAACATTTTCAGCCTATCCATTATGCAAGTAAAACTATGACCGAGGCTCAAACTCATTACACCACTACGGAGAAAGAATTATTAGCCGTGGTGTATGCTTTTGAGAAGTTTCGGCCGTACTTGATCTTGACCAAATGCATAGTGTATACAGATCACTCGGCTCTGAGATACCTCTTTGCAAAACAAGATGCAAACCGAGACTGCTCCGTTGGGTTCTCCTCCTACAAGAATTTGATGTCATTACACGTGATAAAAAAGGAGCTGAGAACCTAGCTACTGATCATCTGTCCCGATTAGAAAACCCTCACCAAGATGTGTCCGAGAAGAAGGAAATAAATGAAACGCTTCCTCTCGAGACACTCAATGCGGTTTCTTTTCGTGGAGACTCTACTACCCCATGGTTTGCCGACTTTGCAAACTACCATGCGGGTAACTTTGTTGTGAAAGGGATGTCGTCCCAATAGAAAAACAAATTCTTTAAAGATGTTAAAAATTACTTCTGGGACAACCCATACATGTTCAAAATCTGTGTGGATCAAGTCACCCGGCGGTGTGTTTATGGTCAGGAAGCCATTGATATTCTCAAGGCTTGCCATGCTGGACCTACTGGGGGAAATCATAGTCCTAAATACACCGGGGGAAATCATAGTCCTAACTACACCGCCAAAAAGGTATTTGATTCCGGATTCTATTGGCCCACTATTTACAAGGATGCCCACGAATTAGTCAAAACTTGTGACGCTTATCAACGTCACGGGAATAATTCACAAAGGAATGAAATGCCATAAAATGCAATTCAAGTTTGTGAGATCTGTTGGATCGATATACTCTGACCAAACTAACTATATAGCTTGTAAAGGTTTAGTAATCTTGAATAAATCCAAAACTACTAATGACGAAACACTGATATAACTCTGTTAAGTATGCGGAATCTACTTCAACAAAGCTAAGAAGAATAACAAAACTTCAATGATTATATTAAACCAAACTTTGAACCTGCTTCTTATACAGATTCAATAACAACCCTAATCGCTAAATAACTCTCTAATATCGTACGCACTTGTATATCTCTAATACCACCCTAGGGGTCCTTTTATAGGCATAAGAAAAACCCTAGTCAGTTTACAATTCTTGTACGACAAGTAAATTAATTCTAGAATATTCTAATCTAATAATTACATAACAATCCTTAAATGAGATTTGCATATCAGTCCTCTAACAATAGAAGTACTTTGACAGAAGTACTTTGACTTTCTTCAACACGAGAAGTACTTTGACTTTAAGCAGTACTTTGATTCTTCAGCAGTACTTTGATCTTCATATCCCAACAAGATCTTTGACATCTGGGGCATTGACTTTATGGGGCCATTTCCATCATCTCGAGAAAACAAATACATACTCGTGGCTGTTGACTACTTGTCAAAATGGGTTGAAGCGAAAGCATTACCCACCAACGATGCCCGAGTTGTTGTGAAATTTTTAAAATCTATTTTTTGCTAGGTTTGGAACTCCATGTGCCATTATTAGTGATCGCGGTACGCACTTTTACAATGATCAATTCGCAAAAGTCATGCTTAAGTATGGTGTCACTCACCATCTTTCCACCGCATATCACCCCCAAACAAGTGGGCAAGTGGAAGTTTCCAACCGTGGTATTAAAAGGATTCTTGAGAGGACAATAGGTGAAGACCGTGCCTCTTGGTCGGTTAAACTGGATGATGCACTCTGGGCCTTCCGTACAGCTTATAAAACACCCATCGGGTGTACACCCTACAAGCTTGTGTACGAAAAGGCGTGTCATCTGCCGATTGAGCTTGAGCACAAAACTTATTGGGCCTTAAAGCATGCGAACTTCGACCTTTAGACAGCGGGTGATCACCATTAGGTTCAGCTGAATGAATTGGATGAACTTTGTGATCAGGCATACGAAAACTCTTTGATTTATAAGGAAAAGACAAAGAAGATTCACGACTCAAAAATCAAGAACCGCGTTTTCAACGTCGGTGATCGAGTCCTTCTTTTCAATTCTAGATTATGAAGATTTTCTCGGGTAAATTCAAACCTGTTGGTCTGGACCATTCACTGTCACCAAAGTATTTCCTTATGGAAGCATTGAGTTATCTCAACCCGGTGGTCCCAATTTTAAAGTGAATGTTCATAGGTTGAAACACTACTTTGGAGGGGACATACCACCCATGGTTGTCCTAGATCTCCAAACTTTCCCCATGGACAACTGAATTCGGGGATCGAGTCAAGCTAGTGACTCGGTGAACAAAAACATTAGCCTCACATGGGTTTTCACCCATGTTTATGACTTTCCTCTATTTTCTAATAAAGTGATGAGAAGAGGGCAACCTCTTCTGCATCTTGTGTTGTGTGGTTGTGGTATGTGCAGGATTGTTTTCTCCGATGTGTGAGGCTCTCGTGCTTGTGTTTTGTCCTTACTCCACTTGAGTCTCAAGAAGTCTGGTATACTAAATCTTATTTACAAACGTTATCTTTTGGCATAATTAATAAACGGCCTTAGATACTATGTAGGATGACCCTCACCTTTGAAACATTGAGGACAATGTTTCACTTTAGTCTGGGGGGCTATCTTCGATTTTATTGATGATGGCTATGTGAGAATATTAAATGTATGAATAAGGTAGTGACCATCCGAGTATTAGATTAATTGACTAACGCACCAGCGATCTAGTGTGTGACTTGGTGACCATCCGTTATGCAAATAACGCGCCAGCGATCCAAGAAATGCATTAGTGACCATCCGTTAGTTGAAGCGTCGAAGACTCGCGCCAGCGATCTACTAAGTTTATGCATGAAATGATTAAACAAAACTAGATTCAAATATCTTCGATTTGATTTGACTTGCACTTTTCATATAACCGTTCACTCATGCAACTCCGTTTTTCCCGAAAAATTGAAAAAGTTGAAAAAATCCAAAAAAATTGAAAAAATTCATCAAAAAAGTACAAAAAAAATGAAAAAAATTTTAAATTTTTTTGCAAAAATATAATAAGTTTTGTTGGATCGTTATACTCTGACCAAACTATTATATAGCTTGTTAAGGGTTTAGTAGCCTTGGATAAATCCTAATCTACTAACAATGAAACACTGAATTACTCTATTAAGTATGCGGAATTACTTAACAAAGCTAAGAAGAATTAACCAAACTTTGATTATATTAACACCTTAAATCTGCTTGTAGAATGCAGACTATTACAACTCTAACTTATCTCTAAATCGTATTCGTAAAACTCTTATCTCTAATGCCAACCTAGGGATCCTTTTATAGGCACAAGGAAAACCCTAGTCGGTTTACATAACTTGAACGACAAGTATACAATCTCTAACTATAGAATATTCTAGATTACATAATATTCTAATTCTAATAATATATTCAGTCTTTATCTTCAAGCAGTACTTTGACTTATCAACGAGCAGTACTTTGATCACTAGCAGTACTTTGACTTTAATACTTCAGCAGTACTCTGAAGAGCAGCACTTTGATATCCAGCAGTACTTTGATCTTTTATACCCCAACAATCCTCCCCTAACTTGAATTCTACTTGTTTGATTTCAAGTTTTCTTTGTGTAAGCTTTATCTTCATGGAAAGATTGTCTTCTTTGAAAAATACACTCGTTGTTTTGTCATCATCAGCATAAAGTACTTGCAATCTTTATCAGCAACAAACTTTTATCTTTACAGCAACTTAAACTCTTCTTCTCAGCTACTCAGCAACATTAGATACATCAAATCATATTCAGTTTCATACTATTCTCATCACTTCCAGGTGTGTTAACTCCTGTGAGAGGTGAATCATTGAAAATTAATGGATTTTGATGTCTCTTTACCAAAGCCATTAACTCTGGAGTAGCCAATGTTTAGGTTAAGTAAACCATGGTACATTGATAACCATATGATTTTTAGCAAATCATCAGCTATCAACGGATTTGAGTAGTCTTTACCAAAAGCCGTTTGCTTATGGACTAGTTAGTTCTTAGATCTGAACCATGGTGAACTAATTACCATATAAATGGATTTTCCACAGCCTTTACCACAAGCCATTTTCTTGTGGGCTAGTCAACTCTTCACTTATTTCAGATATGGTGAGTTGAAACCATACAATTTTTAGTAAATTGTCAACTAAAAACGGATTTGATTGTCACATCAGAGCCGTACCCTCATGATGAATCAAACTCTTTCTTGTCTGTTAAACATGGTGAGTTGAATACCATTTGTCGTGTAGTACAAGTACTAACACCATGTGTTACTCAAAAACAATTTGTTGCTGTAATTATTTGTGCTTCAAAAATTATTTTGCACATGACAAAAATTGTTATTCCAAAAGAATGTAACTGGTTTTAAGCTGCAAGCAGTACTTTGGGAAAGTACTGTTTGATCAGCAGTACTTTGAATAAAGTACTTGTTTATTCAAAAGATTTTATACAATTAAGATCATACCAGTATTTTTCAATCATCATCCTTCAAAATTGTCCAATTGATGAACAAATTAATCACCATTAGAGCTGTTTCATCTTCTTCTTCAACTTCCATACCATGATCCAGCATCCTCAGCATCAAATCTCTTGTAAGAGGATATCTCCTTTCTGCCAACATGTAGATCATTGTACCATCTTCCAGCTCTAAGGTATGAACACCAGCATTTGAAAAGAATCTCCAGCTTAGAATCTCCCATACTTCTTGATCTTTCCAAATATCATCTGTGCTAGTTTCTTCTGTTTCCCACATAGTAGTCAAATCTCCCAGCAATACTACACCAATTCCATTGAGTGGAATATCTTTAAAATAAGCTTGAATTTGTTGATGTAGATCAAACAAATCTTCTCTATTTATCAGGTGCAATATATCAACCAGCAGATTGAATGCTCTAAAACTTTCATCTTTTCTATGGAAAACAAAATAATCACCATCCTTTTCTGATTCAATAACCTCTAAATCAGATATCTTTGATTTTGTAGTAGAAACTTCTTCTGACTTAGGAAGCTCAAAATCAACAACTCTTAAATAATTTCTCAGTTCATCAACAGTATTGGTCCTTAACTCTATAGTAGGTTTAGACTTCTTTGATGACTGTGACCTAGTTGTTATTCTCTTTCTTTTGTTGCTTTCTTCCATTAGCTTCCTTCCTTCTACAGTATCATAACCAACAATGCCATCTACTTGTCTTTGATATTCAGCTCTGACAGCATCATATAATTCCTTCATTTGTGAGTGATTCAACTTGTTCAGACCCTTGTATCCTCTTCCTTTCAAATAGCCCATATAAAAATTTCGTTCTTGAGCCTTTGTCATTGATTTCTTTGGTTGAACAGCAGCTTCTTGTCTGTCTTTTTCATACTCAGCATCAAGTTCTGCTTGAAGCTTCTTAACAACTGCTTCACTTTGAGCTTCTTGATAAGCCCTTATCTGCTCCATAGAGAATAATTTCTTTTTCTTCTTCTTCTCTGATTCCACCAGAATTCCTTTTCCTTTATCTTTAGGATCAATTGCTTGAGTGGACTTAGGAGAAGGTTGCAGATCTTGAGTTTGTTCAACTCCAGGAATACTAATACCTCTAGGTCTTGACATATTGAGCATAATTTCAGCAATGGTTTCATCATCACTGTTAGTAGGCTTAATCATCTCCTCTTCTTTCTCAACTGGATTAGATGGACCCACATCTTCTTCAAAGTCCAAGGTCCTTGGTGTAATGTGAAACTGTCTCATAGTACTTTGAGCAGTATCTTCATTATTAATACCAACACCAGTACCTTCCAGATCCAATTCTTCTGTATCACCACTTCTGACTTGAGTGTCAGCTTCTTGAAGATTTACTTGCTCAATCTCATCACTTCTTCTTTCAATAATATCTTGATGAGAAGTTTGTTCTTCAAGTGGTGTCTGTGGAATATTTTGATCAGCAGTCTTTTTATCCACAGTCTTTTGATCATCAACCACATCTTTATTATCAGCATCTTCATTCAAATTCACATCTTCTTTATTCCTCCCCAATGTGAATGAAGACAGCTTTCTTAGCCTTCTTTTCTTTGATTGTGAGACCTTCTCAGGATGTAGACCATGCTTCTTCTGAGATTTAACCCACAATCTATGGTGTGTAATAAGAGGCCAGACAGACTTTTTCAATCTTTTGAACTTATTCCTTAACTTCAAGAGTTGTGCAGTTTGATCATCATAATCTTTCTTTAATCTCCTTAATTCTCTTGTTAAGGCATAATTATCCATAACAGCATCGTCATCAGGTGTATTTTTATCAGCCATCACTCCCTCATCTCCTCCAGATGTCTGATTTCCATCTGTGGAAGTATAATCATTGGGGGTGGGTGGTTGACTAATACCATGACCTGAGTCATTTAAAGCAGTACCTTGCAGAGAAGCAGTCTTTTCTGTAGAAGCAGTCTTTTGAGAAACTTTTTGAACTGGTGAAGAAGCAGTATGTTGTGAAACATCTTCTTCATTAGAAAGTGACTGCTCAGATTGTTGAGATGGAGTTGAAGCAGAATCTCCATGTTCAGAAGCATCCTCTGAATCCTCTTGAACAGCATCTCTAACAGCTTGTGCTACTTCCAACATATATGCAGTAAGAGGTGTATCTTGACCAGAAAAGAGAGGACTCTTTGTAGCCATGAATGTGAACACCTTGTCAGGAAGCACAACAACTGGTAAAAAATCTTGAGGCTTAGGAATACCTTCAAGCTGCTTATTCAAAAACACCTGTATAAACCTAGGATACATCAAGAATGGAGACTTCTTCTTTATGTGATTAATCATTCCATTTAAAATCATCCAAGAGAAGTTGAATGGCTGATTAGTTGCCAATCCTACCAAAGCAGATGCTATGGTTTTGGGAAATTCATTCCAAGCAGTACTCTTGTTGCTCAGACAATGAAGAAGTACATGGATCAAGTACTTCCAATGAGGACTGAATAAGGGTTTGTCAAAGGTGAGTTTTCGAAGTGAACCCTCATATCCAAGATCCCTAAGTGTATCCCAAATAACCTCTTTAGCAAAACAAGCAGTACCTTCTTCATCATTGAACTGAAGGTCTGCTCTTATTTGAGCCTCTGTAATGCGAATATTGCGACCAGCGACCTTAGCAGTGATAAACCAAATATCCAATTCCTCCCATCCAGCAGTAGCAGTAGCCCAAAATTCTTGAATCCAGGGTCCAATCACATCAGGGTTAACCAAAATAGCATAGTTGATTGAAGACCCAGCAAGAAAATCAATGATATCATGAAAAGCAGCATTGACTTCAGTTTTATCTAAATTGGCTACCATATTGTGACGATTGCATGTTGAACGAGCCATTTGTGTATGGTGTGTGAGAGTAATTTGTGAAAAACGGCGAAGGGAAAAGTGAAAGTTTTAACGAAAGAGAAAAGAGTAATAGGGATAAGTAAATATGGGTAAGATTTATAAAATCAAATCCCAATAAATACGAAAGGTTGTTATTTTTATCCCGTATTTCTTTCCAATTTTTAAATGACAGTTACCATAAAGAATTGACCGTTGTATAGTAACAGTACTTCCACGTCAGCATAACAGTACTTTCACATAGCCGTTGAGCAGTACTTTCACCATACAGAACCCAATTGCCTATAAAAAGACCCTTCATACACCTTCCTTCATCACAAAAGCATATCAAAAACTTATCTTCATCTTTCAAAACCATAACTTCACCATGAGCAACTTTCCATTGGTGTATATCTCATCAGATGACTCAAGTGACACAGAAATTGAGTTTAACTTTGACTCTGATTCTGATTCAGACTCAAAACCAGGATGGAGTGATTACTTTCCTCCAATGGCATCAAGCTCAAACCAGAAAAACTCCAAGAGAAAGGCACCAACTGCTGCTCCAGCTACAACATTATCCCAAGAACTGCCAAGAGCCTTGAACCAAGCTTTAGAGACTGCTCTGAAGAACTTGAAGATTCCTGTGGAAGAGAAGCCTGCAAGACTAGAGAAACCTCCAATGCAAGTGCTTTTCCTCCCTTGTCCAAAGATGCAAGCAGTTTTTGATGAAAAGAGGAAGCAAGCTCAGAAGGCAAAACACAACTATCAGGGCAAAGGGAAAAAGCCAATGGAGTAGTGGAATGGAGTAGATAGATGTAGGCTGATGTAGAATGATGTAGACCAGTACTTTATCTCTTCTTATGTAACGACTGTTGTTTTATGAAACAGCAGTACTTTGGTAGCACTTGTAATCTTTTTATGAATAAAAGCATCAGCCTCCCCTTAAATCATAACTAACTATTAATGCCTCCCCTCAAAAATAGCTTAGAGATTTATCATTCCAATACTCACCACTAAATGCTTAAATCTTGTAATATCAAAACCTTTTGTGAGTAAATCTGCCACATTATCATCTGTATGAATCTTGACAACCTTAATCAGTCTATGCTCATAGCAATCACGAATAAAATGATGCCTTATCTGAATGTGTTTGGTCTTGGAATGGTAAACCGGATTCTTCACAATACATATTGTACTCGCATTATCAATGTTGATAGGAGTATTCTTGAAATTCTGGGGATAGAATCAGACATTCATTTTCAAGAAACAAGACTGGATACTTTTTGTCACAAATCTGAGAAACTGATAGGAGATTGAACTTGAGTTCTGGAACATAACGGACATTTTCAAAATCAATCTTCCCAGTCTTGATTGTTCCTTTACCAATAATCCTTCCTCCAGAAACATCATCTCCAAAAGCAACTTTACCACCAAAATATGACCTAAAATTTGACAGAATCTCCTTGACTCCTGTCATAATACCAGAGCAACCACTATCAACAATTAAATGATCTTTAAGCTCCTCTTCTGGGTTGCCCTGCACAAGAATAAGAAAGTTAGTTCATCTTAGGAACCCAAGCCATCACTGACTTGTGTTCCCCTTGTGGAGTTACATACTCAAAATTTTTAAGTATGTAATTTCCACTGTTTTTATAAACATGATCAATAACTTTCTTTTGTTCAAAAACAGCATTATTGTGCCCTGCAATAGTTGTTACTTTACCCATACTTGCTGAAAGTACTGATTTGTCCCCTACAGTACTTCCCTTTTTGACCCATATTTGTTTAACTTTGGGAGTAGTGGTCTGTGGTTTAAGTACTCTATTGCAAGACTTCTTAGGTTTAGGTACCCATATTTGTTTTACTGCATTTGATCTTACATGAGCAGTACCTTGAGGTGTTGAAGGTTTCCTAATAGTCTTTTGGTTATGAACTGTTTTTGATTTACCAGTACCTTGAAAGGATTGTCTTGTAGGTACTGATGGTTTGAAAAAATTCCTTTTCTGTTGAGGGTACCTAGGTGATGTAGCAAAATTACTATGGTTGACCCTTCTAGAATAGTTCCAAACTGGTTTGGGTGAAACTGGTTTAGTTACTGGTGGCCTATGTTGAGCAGTGTTGGTCTTTGGGTACTGACTTAAGTACTCTGAATGTAAGTTACAATCTTTGATCAGATGAGTAGGACTATAACAAACAAAACATAGCTTCTGATTCATGGATCCAAATCCTTTTCTATTATGATAATAGCCCATACCTGAGTGACCTCTAGATGAAAAATGAGAAGAGTTTCTAAAATGAGCAGTATTTTGAAAAGTGTTTTGTGAAGGTACTGCTGAATGATTAGCAGTCTTTTGATAAGGTACTGCTGGTTTTTTAAAAGATTTAGTAGAACTCTTAACATTTACATTATTCCCTAATCCCCCAGTATTCCCATGATTCTTAAGAATCTCAACTTTGACTTCAGATGAATCTGGATTAGATTGACCCTTAAGTTTATTTCTAAACTCTAGATTGTCTACTCCATAGCAAGAAACATCTTTCCTAGGTGGTTGAAAACTTCCAACAGTATGAGGAACTGCATGATATCCTTCATCCTTTTTAAACACAGGTGGTGTGGGGCTTATGGGTTCATCATCACTAGATGTATTTTCTTCAGTACATGTTTCAAATTCACTAGTGGAGACCTCTTCTGAACTACCTTCTTCCCTATTACTAGATGGATTCTCATCTAGGCAATTATCTTCATCACCATATCCTAGACCAGTTTTAATATTTGTCCTTCTCTGCTTTTCACAAAAACTAGCATGTGTGAGACCAGCCTCATTCCAACTAGCAAGTTTTTTTAACAAATCATCCCTTTCTTTAGTGAGTTTTTCAACCTCTGATATCTTACATCCTAACTTCCATTCACTTAACTTTAATTGATAGTCCTGTTGCTGATATTTTTCAGCCCAAGCTACTTCATTTTCCTCATGAGTGATTATCTTAGCTTCTAAGTTTTCTAAGGTCAATTGATAACCTAAAACTTCTGACCTAGCTTTATTATGTTTATCTCTTTCAGACACATAATCAGTAAGAACCTTTTGATAAACATCACTACACTTAGAACATACCTCAGTAGTATTAGATGAAGTGGATGAGGTGGCAACCAAAGCTAGCAAAACAGATTCATCTTCATCCTCCAAGCTCCAATCACAACCTCCAAGCTCTCCAGCAGAGTATCCTGGTTCTTCATCAAAAGCTGCACTCCAGTCAAATTCCTCCATGGCAGTCATGCAGAAAGTTACTGGTTCATCATCAAATTCATTACTCCAGTCAACCTCAGAAAGGTTTTCTTGAGCCACCAAAGCTTTTGGTTTAGAGTCTGGAAGCTCCTTGAGTTCTAGTTTAGGTTTCTCAGCCATCTTGTTTGCTTGGTATTTTGCAAACCTACATTCCCTTGCAAAGTGACCAGTCTTTTGACAATTAAAGCACTCAATTTTTGACTTGTCAAATGCAATTCCCTGTTTGGCTTTGAAATCAATTCCCCTTCCTGTCTTCTTCATGAACTTTTTAATCCTTGCAGTGATCATAGCTACTTGCCATCTGATATCAATTTCTTCCAAAGAATCTTCTTCAATCTGCAACAAATCTTCTTCATAGGTAACAGGTAGAGTGGCTTGTTGAGCAAAGAATGAGCATACAACTTCATCACAGTTGACTGTTGGTGAAGCTGATTGAGTGGGAAAATCTCTACTAGGTGTAGAAAGCACAGTTGTTTCACCAACAGTACTTTGTGAATGATAAGCAGTACTTTTGGTAGAAGGACTGCTTGTTTTGGTAGATGACACAAAAGCAATGTTGTGTGAGAGTGAACTAGTTTTCCCAGTTGTTTCTTGCTCATATACCTTTAAAGTATTGTAGAGATCATCAAAGTCCATGGTAGACAAGCTGGGTTGACCTCTGATCATGGTAGCAATAACATGCCAGGCAGATGGCAAACTTCTTAGAAACTTCAAGTTTGCATCTTCAGAAGATACTGAGACATTATGAATTTCTAGCATGCTTAGAAGATTTTGAAATCTTTCATAAGCAGAGTCAAGGCCTTCTCTCTCTCCAACAGCAAAGGTTTCAAACTGCTGCTTCAACAAACTGGTATGCATCTTCTTGGAAGCTTCATTGCCTCCAAATCTGGTCTTGATAGCAGCCCACAACTGTTTTGCATCCTGAGCATTATGAAACTTAAGTAGATGACTGTCAGGTATGGCAGACAGCAGTATGTTGAGAACCTTGTCTTGAGCCTTCTTGACAGCAGCTGGTAGAGTAGGTTTAGGTGGTTTTGGTTGGCCTTCAACATGCACAGGTTCTTCTAAGACTTGGTTGCCATTGACAATGATATCCCAGAGAGAGGAATCAGTCATAGCAATATACTGCCTCATCTTCATGCTCCATAGATCATACTCTCCCTTCTTGACAATAGGAATGCGAACTGTGGTGATGGAAGTCATCTGAGGGGTTTCGGATGTTGACATCTTTGTTGAGTTGATTTAGTTTAAGGTATAGGGTTTCTTCTTAATCAGAGTTTCCACACAAGCTCTGATACCACTTGTTGGATCGTTATACTCTGACCAAACTATTATATAGCTTGTTAAGGGTTTAGTAGCCTTGGATAAATCCTAATCTACTAACAATGAAACACTGAATTACTCTATTAAGTATGCGGAATTACTTAACAAAGCTAAGAAGAATTAACCAAACTTTGATTATATTAACACCTTAAATCTGCTTGTAGAATGCAGACTATTACAACTCTAACTTCTCTAAATCGTATTCGTAAAACTCTCTTATCTCTAATGCCAACCTAGGGATCCTTTTATAGGCACAAGGAAAACCCTAGTCGGTTTACATAACTTGAACGACAAGTATACAATCCCTAAGTATAGAATATTCTAGATTACATAATATTCTAATTCTAATAATATATTCAGTCTTTATCTTTGAGCAGTACTTTGATCATTAGCAGTACTTTGACTTTAATATTTCAGCAGTACTTTGAAGAGCAACACTTTGATATCCAGCAGTACTTTGATCTTTTATACCCCAACAAGTTTTGACACTTTGTTTGACTTTCTGCTAGGTAGAGTAGGAATAGAAATTTTGACTTGACCGGGCGTGTTGAGCCCTAGCTTGTTTCCTTGACTCATTTGGCTAAGCATCCGCGAATCTCATTACTTGAGATTCTAATTTGCGGAGAACGAGAAATGATAGAGTTTATTTAGAAGTCAGATGCTAAATGTGGAGTAGTTGGTTCTCTTTAGAGCTCATCGTAGGTACTTGTGGCTTTTTGCTCCCACAAAATTATCTCACCCTATATCTGTAAAGAATAATTAGAGATGTTATGTTTTGGCAAAACTTAGTTTTTTATCTTCTTAAGAGAATCCTTGCTTTAAAAATTGGGTACACATCAAGGTCACATAAAGTTGAATAATGTTAAGTTTAAGTTCTGTAAGTTGCGGTTCGAGATCGGGCCCTTGGATCCTTTATTCTGAAAGGCGTTTAGGTCTTGGAATTACCCCGTGAAGCTCCGTAGTACATGTTATGTACGAAAAGTTAATATTAAAAAAAAGTTGTGAATAAGAGTGATTAGTGCTTAGTTGTTACGACAAGTTGATGGCGCGTGATGTGCATGTGCATGGCCCTGAACCAGACACATGAGGTGCACGTGTATTTCTCCTCAACTAATGTCTATGAGTATGTATGAATCCCAATTCCTTGATGTGGACCTCATTTTTAAAGAAACGATTCTCGAGAAAAGATAGAAAACTACTTAGCGTCTTAATTTGGTATCTTTATAGGACTAAATCTTATCAAAACGAGAAAATATGAATAAATTCATCTCTTACCAAGAATAAAATAAATAGATAAAATAGGAAAATGGGAGCAAGAGGTTAATACACAAGTAACTTCCATGGGTAGTGTTAGCATCAAACTTGAAAATAAGCTGTGATCTCGTTTTTACGCTTAGCTTGGGACGATGAATTCTATCCGTATAGACACTTTTCTATGAGCTGTGTTTCTTACTCTATGACCCTAAATGTTATTGCATGATAATGAAAGTCAACATACTGTCACAAGAATAAAGTGAGAAAAATACAAACATAGTAGTGTAAAGTTAGTGTGTAGAATAAAATAGAAAAACGGGGTATTTTCGGGAATAAATGATTTTGTAATCTCTTTTGAACATTTTGCTACTTTTTAACGATAGTAAAAAGAGTTATAAAATTATTTATCTCAAGAGCGTGAATTGATCACATTGCGTGAGGACACGACAATACCTTAGTCTGGGGGATTTTGATGTGTGCTTATTCACACATCTTTTCTTTGCCAAATTGAGACCAAAACAGACGCAAACTAACCATAAATGCCAAAGATATTGTGTTTTTGTGTTTTTGATCGTGCAGGAACGGATATTTCAGAAACTGGCATAAAACAAGCGAAAAAGGACAAAAACGAGCACGATATTGGAAAACGTGTCAAAAGCCGGAGCCGGGGAAGCAAATTACCATTTTTGAGCTCAGATTGTCAAAATATACCTTGTGAAATCACAAAATGCCAAAAATAGTCCTTGGAGCAAAAGTTTGCAGAATTGGCAGAAATGGTCCCTCAAGTTTAGAAATTGGCAGAATTGGCCCCTGAGCATTTGTTTTGGAAGAAAAGTCAACAAAGGTCCTTGGGAAATCAAAAGTTGTCATAATTGGTCCTTGGGAGAAAAGTTTGAAGATTTGAAAAGTTTGGTCCCTCAACTTTGGAAATTGGTAAAACTAGTCCCCAAGAATTTAATTTTGGAAATTAAACATCAAAGGTCCTTGGGAAATTGAAAGTTGCCAAATTTGGCCCCTGGAATAACTTTGGAGAATTGCCAGATAACACCCCTTAAACTTTGTAGAATTTACACATTAGGTTCTTGTGGTTATTTCACTAATAATACAAACGGACCCTTGTTTTATTCTTAACCCAAAACAAAAACAAACCCATCCAGACCTTTTACCCCTGGCCCAATCACCTTCCCAGTCCACCAGGCCCAGCAACAAAACAAACTCACCCCCGTTTTATAATAATCCCCCCCAATTAAACCCCGGTTAAACATATATTCCCTCCCATCTTCTTCCTCACTCCCTGCCAAAACTCCACCACCCCCCCCCCCCCCTTGCCTGCAACTCCATCACATCCCACCACTCCCTTCCATTTGTACCTACCATCCCCTCCACATTAAATGCACCACCCCCTCCTACACTCTAACTGCCACATTGGCTATAACCCAATTTTCCCGCCAAAAACAAAATCAAAGGCTAGGATTAATTCAGAGGATTCAATGGCTCAGAGTTGGTGGAAAAGACTCAGAGGGACCCAGAAAACCCTAAAATTCACTATAAAGAGAAAGAGAAGAAGAAGGATTCACAGTGTAGTCCTTAGTAAAAATTTCAATGTCGTTTTTAGTGTAATATCAGTTCTAGTTGTAATTTTCAGTTTAAAAAGGTTGTATTAGACATATTCAGTGTAATTTCATCTTTATTGAAGCTTAATTTCAAGTTTCCTTATAAAACTCAGTTTTCTACATTTTCATGTGAAATCTCATATTACCTTAATTCTTGTTATAAATGGTGTTTAGTGTTTCTTAAGCTCTATATAAGTTAATTATAAGCTTTTAAAAGCTTAAAAAGAATTTAAATCAGTTTAGGACATAATACTCAAGAATACAAAAAAATCAAGAAAAATAGTGAGAAAATAAAAAAATCAGAAGAGAAGAAGAAAGAAGCAAGAAGAATGGTGGATTAAGGATGGACCTGGGTTAGTGGCTTTGTGGAAAGCCTATAGGAGTGTTCTAAGGTCTTTGGTTCTTTGATTTATTCTTGGAAGGCTTTGTAAGCAATTTCTTCAATTTTTTGCTTTTACTGTTCATGAGCTTATTAGGTTCTTATATCTGTGTATTAGTGCTTCTTAAGTGTATTTAAGTATTATTCTTGCTTGTTCTATGCTGACTTGTTCATCAATTTCCATTGTGCTCACATTTTCCATTTTGACTGTCATTCTTAGCTCTTTAGTAGTTTTTAGGTAATTGTTGTTCTTGCTGGTGTTTATGTGCTATTTTCAGCTTTTTATATCATCAAGAGTCCTTATGAATCAGTTAAATGGTCTACTTCAGTCTTTTGCATTAAAAATCACAAAATCAGTGTTTATATAGGGTGTTTGGTTTTGCTGATCTTTGTGGCTTACAGTGTGTATTGGTTGTTGTTTATACTTGATACATACCACATTAGGTTACTTTAGATCATTTGTAGCATAAAACTTGTGGTCCTTTATTCAAAAGTCAAAAATCACTTGTAACCACTTGTTCTTAGTCACTGTTAGGAATTTTGTGATCACAATCATCCATTTTAGTACATTAGTGGTTAAAACAGCTTATTTTAGTCTCATTGCATCTTTGAACAACATAATCAGTCATTAACTTAGGATCAAATCTCATCAAAGTCAACTTAGGCATCATATCTAAAAAGTCAAAATTGCATATCTGTCAAAATGGACTATTTTTCTAGGTGATGCACAAGGTTCATTGTAGTTTGGAGATAGAAATTTGTTAGGAACACGTTTTATAAATATCAAGTCTCGGTCATTAAGTTTTGTAATAGGTTGCTTTAGAATATTGTTTAGTTAATTTTTATCATGTTTACATGTTTTGTTAAAGTCTAAGGGGCAATATTGATAATAGTGGAAACTTATGTAATCCCCTAGACACTATAAATAGTGATGTAAACCCTCCAAGGAGGGTGTTGGTTCTCTTAGTAATAATATTGTCATTTCATTTCACACACAAGAGTTCCTTCCACTTTCTCTCTCTACTCTCTTTCTCTCTCTAAAGATTATATGTTCTTATGTTACAAAATGGTGACCTAACAAGTGGTATCATTCGCCAAGGGATAATACATGTTGTTTTAGGTTAGATTTGGTAGAAACAACATCGATTAGAGGCTGCTTGGATTCATTCGTGGCTGTTCTTGTTCGTTCTCATCGAGTAAGGAGGTCCTTTTATCGAGTAAGAGTAGCAAGTTTTTCGGGGTATCGAGTAAGTCTATCTTTCTATCGAGTAAGGTCTAGGTTTTATCGAGTAAGTGAAGAGTTATCGAGTAACTCATCTTTGCCGAGTTAGGCTGGTTCACCCTTATCGTTTATCGAGTAAGGTTATATTGTGTTCTTTACTAGGCCAAACTCTGTCCAGTTTAATTTTTGTTATCGAGTAAGCCTAGCTTATCGAATAACTATTCTTATCGAGTAAGCAATAGCATTATACTTATCGACTAAGGACTTGGACTTGTAGTTATCGAGTAAGGATCCAGAACAGTTACATATCGAGTTAAGACCTCCGATTCTATTAACCGTCAACTTTCGCCAACACATCTAATCTACAACAACAACCTTTCTTTATCCTTAAAGATCCATTTAACATAATCATTAATCATGTCTCAACCACCGTACTACAATTACCTTCATCATCATCAGCAGCTACAACAAAATCGTCAACAACAACCGTATCAACAAATGAATCAGCAACCGCATCATCAACCATACTACATGTACGAACAACATCAACTCTTAATGCATCAACAACAATTTCCACAGCAACCACCATACTTGCATCAACAAATGCAAACCAATCTTCCACAACCTAAGCAAACTCATTGGTTTGATCAAATGTGCGAAGCAATCACTAGTCAACAATCTCGACATGAGGCAGGTTCTCTTGACATTCCACCAATGCTTACACCTGGCAACTATGTTCAATGGGCTAGTCGTTTCTTACACTTCATTGAACTCAAGAAACCACATGGGAAGTATATGAAGAAGGTGATTCATGAAGGACCATTCCAATGGCCTACTAGAACGACTCCAGGTGATCCTAATACCAATCCTCCAAGACCTGACACTGTCACCCCACTTCCTAAATCTTCACTCACCGCAGACCAACAACTTCATCGGGAAGCAAATGAACTTGCAATGATCTACATTATTCAAGCAATTCCTAATCCGATCTTTAGAAGTGTTGATGCTCAGAAAACTGCTAAAGATATGTGGGAACATGTTCATCTCTTGATGGAAGGTACTGAGTTGAATCAAGAGGACATGCAATCAAAGCTTTATATGGAATATGAAGACTTCATGATTGAGTCAGGGGAATCACTTGAGTCTTACTATCATCGTTTCACCAACATCATCAATGATTTGGATCGTCACAACATCATACTCCCCAGGATTGCTATCAACACAAAGTTTCTAAGTTGTCTTGGTCATGAATGGAAGAAATATGTCACGTTTGTCAGGCAGGCTAAGAATCTTCATGATGCACCATATGGATTGTTATTTGATTATCTGAAGCACCATGAGAGTGAAGTGAACAAGGATAGAGCTCTTCGCTAAAGCATTCAGCAAATTCTCCAACAAGTCGAACAACCGTCTTCGTTCTTCATCTAATACAAGGAATCAAGCTGTTGTTAATGATGGCCGAGTTGAAGTTCAGAATCGTAACATTGGTAGATCTGGTTTTCGTTGTAATATGGGTAATTCTGGAAATGGTTAGCGGTTTAATGCAAATGGTAGCTTTCGGAATAATGTTTCTGCTCCTCAGAAAATGGTTGAGAGTGTTAAAACGGGTAATACAGATTCTGGTAACACTGTCATTCGTTGCTACAATTGCAATGGGATCGGTCATTTAGCAACTGCATGTCCTTCACCGAGAACTCAAGGCAGTAAGTATCACAAGGAGGCATTACTTCTCGCTCTAAAGGATGAAGCACGTGGAAACGTCAATGCTAAAGACAACAACTTCATGGCCAATGCTCAATCTGATGATGACATGGAAGATCTAGAAGCAAATGCTGCAGTTATGCTTATGGCCAATATGCAGGAACTACATCTGAGTGATTCAGGCCCATTGTATGACACTGATGGTTTTTCTGAGGTACATGATTTAAACACTTGCTTAATACATGATATTGCCTCCCCTTCTGCATCTGCATCAGATGAGGAACAAGCTGTTCAAATCAATTCGTTATTATCTAGTCAAGAGGATAACCAAATAAGCACTTTTGTTACATTTCACGACGATGATCAAATTGACCCTGTGGTTACATTTGATGATCACGTTCAAGTGAACCAAACTGTTGTATTTGATGAGCCACTTGATGATGGTTATAATGATCAATTTGAACAACATGAACCTTCAAATGATCCAGATTCGGACCTCAGAACTATGCTTATGACCACCCAAATTCATGCCCAAAAATTTCAATGCTATAAATACCAAACTGAAAGCCAAAATTGCATCATTAACGAAAGACCTTGAGTGCTGTAAAATTCAAATAACAAATTTTGAAACACGAGATAATCGGGAAAAAAGTTTTGAAATTGCTTTCCAAAAATCTTATGTTCAAGAACAAGAGTTGCAACATCAAATACGTGAATTAACTGTTTCCAAAAATGCTTTAATCTCACAAATGGAACAAGAAAGGTTTAATCATAAACAACAAATGAGTCAACTCAATGATGAACTTTCTAAAACAAAATCTGAGTTGTCCCTTTGTCAAGCTGAGTTTCGAGAATATAAACAAAAGTCAAGGAAACGGATTGATTCTTACGTAGAAGAAGTTGTTGAATTGGAAAAGAAAATCAAAGAGTTCCAAAATGTTGTTTATAAAACGGGTGAATCCATCACCACAATTCAAAAGTTCACTTTGCAACAAAGACCTCCCGGGTATGGTTATGCTCTTGGTTACGATACACCTAGTTTTTTAAAAACATCACTCAAGGAAATTCCAAAACTGTATAGTGCAGAACACTTATTTGATGAATCTGTTGTACGTGTTGTTGTATATAATCGTGACGAAGAAGAGGAAATAGAGGATGAGAGTCGATCTAAAATGAGCAATGTTTTTTATAATACACCTTTTGATTACTCAAAATTTCCTCATTTAAATGCATCTTTTGTGCCTCAGAAAGAGAAAACTAAACAACATTGGTCTTTAACACACGTAAATGAGTCATCTTCTAATGTTGGTCCTGTAAAACCAGTTGCACAAATAAATGGTCCTTTACCTGACTCCAGTCAACTTAAACCATTACCAAAACGTTGTAGTGTCATGCGGTATTTTGATACATTTATGGAAGACATAACGTTTCTAGAACAAGTGATTGAAAGAAACTCAGAAATAACTGTAGCAACTTTTCAAAATGTTTATGAAAAAGAAAAAAAGAGAAGTCTTTCAAAAACAATTGTTGCCACATGTTCAACATTTGCGTCTTTGTGTTACACACTGGGAAAAGGAACTTCAGACAGAGGTAAAATCAATGATGGAAGTTTTCAACGCAACCGAACAAACTATTTCAAAACAAAAAAGAAAAAACAAAGGTTTGCAACAAGAAGCTGATCGACTCTTAGAATATGTCCTTAATGCTGATATATTATCTGTGATTATGAATTCTTTGTATGAGTCTGGTACTGCTATGCTTGNAATTGTTGCCACATGTTCAACATTTGCGTCTTTGTGTTACACACTGGGAAAAGGAACTTCAGACAGAGGTAAAATCAATGATGGAAGTTTTCAACGCAACCGAACAAACTATTTCAAAACAAAAAAGAAAAAACAAAGGTTTGCAACAAGAAGCTGATCGACTCTTAGAATATGTCCTTAATGCTGATATATTATCTGTGATTATGAATTCTTTGTATGAGTCTGGTACTGCTATGCTTGTTGATGATTACACTGATGATATTAAATTGTTGCATGAACATGTTGAGACTGTAAAACGAGATAATGAGAAACTGTGAAACACAATGATGATGTGCAAAATAATCTTTCAAAAGAGATCTCTCATCTTAAAAAGAAGCTTGAATGGTGTCAAAATCAAAGTCTTTCTTTCGAATTGCAATTGCAAAGTCAAAAAATTTCAAATTCCTTTAAGGATGGAGTTGTAGAGTTACAAAGTCAAATTTCAAAATATCAATAGGAACTAGAGGAATTAAAAGTTATAAACAATGACATCTATTTTTGCAATCGTGAGCTGGAATCTAACATTCAAGAAAAGAAGCACATCATTATTGAACTAAAAGAGAAAATTATGTTACTTGAAAAAGGAAAGTTTGCTAGCAAAAATGTGATTGCACCAGGCATGTACAACATTGACACAACCACTAAGGAAACACACTCTCTAATTTCTAATGAGAATGCTTCAACTTCCATAGGAATAGTCACCACTCCTAGCGTTAGCATATCAAAGCGTAAGAGCACCAAAAGGAAGAATAGGATCTGGAAGCATAGAAGTGGAAAACTAGAAGCCACTGAAGTAGAAGACCACCTTAGGAATTTGAATAAAACTCATGTTGTACTAGATTTAGATTCTGATTTGGCAAATTGTAATCCTAATCTTTATGTAACGAATGCTGAACCTTTGAATGCTTTGCATGTTAATGCTTCATGTGTGTTTTGTCATAAAAGTATGTTATCTGGTGATCATGCAAAATGTGTGGCAAACTCTCTTTTATCTCGTCATAAGAAACGAACATCTGGCAGAAAATCTAGGCACACCATTGCTTCTAAATCTATGCTAGGTAGAAAGCCAAATGTAGTTTCTAGCAATGATGTAGTCGCCCCAGTAGTTGCGAACAATATTACTAAGAACATGTCACCACCTAGCGAATTCCTTAAGAAGAAAGCATAAACTAGTTGGAGTTGGCAACGTTGGTTAGCAAGGACACAGAACTTTAAATTGATACCTAAAATCATAAATGTGTGTTTATCTAACCCAACAGAACCCACAACTTCTTTGGGTTCCACCCTTACACCTGTTCCATCTTTGTCTCCTTCGTGTGATGCAGGTGGTTCAACTTGTTCTTTGGATTGTTGATAGCGGATGCTCCCGACACATGACAGGAAATCTCAAACTGTTAAGAAACTTTGTTTCAAAGTTCATCGGCACTGTCAGATTCGGGAATGATCATTTCGCTGCAATTATGGGATATGGGGATTATGTCAGTGGCAACATCGAAATTAGTCATGTGTATTATGTCGAAGGCCTTGGTCACAATCTGTTCTCAGTCGGTCAATTCTGTGATGGGGATTTGGAATTAGCATTCCGAGAGAAAACATGCTTCGTTCGCGACTTACAAGGAAATGATCTCATGTCCGGCACTCGTGGAAACAGTCTTTATACAATCTCTTTGTCAGACATGATCGCTTCTTCTCCTATATGTCTTCTTTCAAAGGCAACTTCGACAAAATCATGGTTATGGCACAAGCGTATGTCTCATCTCAACTTTAAAACCATGACAGATCTTGCTCGTCACAAACTAGTTGAAGGCCTTCCTCGTTTCAGATATTCAAAAGATCACTTATGTCCCGCTTGTGAACAAGGAAAGAGCAAACGTGCCCACTTCAGCTCTAAAACTGAACCAAGTTCTACGCATGTTCTTCATCTACTTCATATGGATTTGTGTGGCCCCATGCGTGTTCAAACAATTAACGGCAAAAGGTACATATTAGTAATTGTTGATGACTACTCCAAATGGACTTGGGTCTACTTCCTTCGAAGCAAAGATCAAGCTCCTTCCATGATCATCACCTTTCTCACCAAAATTCAGGTTCAACTTCGAAACACAGTCAGAACAGTCAGAACGGACAATGGAACTGAATTTAAGAATCAAACTCTTCGTGAGTATTTTGAGAAAGTGGGTATTGAACATCAAACGTCTATTGCTAGAAGTCCAGAACAGAATGGGGTTGTCGAAAGACGCAACAGAACGTTAGTGGAAGCTGCAAGAACGATGCTCATTAATGCTCAATTACCAGATTACTTATGGGCTGAAGCTGTTTCAACCGCATGTTATACTCAAAATCGCTGTATGATCACAAGACGCCACAACAAAACTCCTTATGAGATTGTTTACAAACGAAAACCAAATGTTCAACACTTTCATGTGTTCGGAGCTCTTTGCAATCCGCATAATGATCGTGATAATTTTGGGAAGCTCAAAGCTAAAGCTGACATAGGTATCTTCATTGGCTACTGTCAAAATTCAAAAGGCTTTCGGATCTATAATCGTCGTACAAGGGAAATTCAAGAGACAATTCACGCTAATTTCGATGAACTTTCCACAATGGGTTCTGAGCACAACAGCTTAGGACCCGCAACCAACCGTCTTAACTTCCCAGAGTCTTCAACTGCACCACTGTCACCAACCCGCAAAGAATTGGAAACCTTGTTCGCACCACTGTTTGATGACACTTTTGATCAAAGTGCACCAGCTGTATCCACTAGTTCCGCTGCTCAACCTGATAATATTCCAATACCTGATACAACTGCTCCTACAACTACTACCGTAGACAACAGTGCACCTTGTAATGAGTTCTTCAACCCGTTTGCTGAACAAACCGATTCCAGTACAGACAATGCAGCTGAAGATCTAAACCAACAACAAGTACCCAAACTTGCAGATTTTGATCCACTTGCGCTTTTCATTCCGTTTGCTCCGACTCCAAACCTTGAAGACATTGCAGAGTCGTCAACACGCCATTTGGAATTAGTCAATATGCAGCAGTTTCATAACCCTCATCCTTCAACGCATCATTGGACTAAAGATNTGCAGCTGAAGATCTAAACCAACAACAAGTACCCAAACTTGCAGATTTTGATCCACTTGCGCTTTTCATTCCGTTTGCTCCGACTCCAAACCTTGAAGACATTGCAGAGTCGTCAACACGCAATTTGGAATTAGTCAATATGCAGCAGTTTCATAACCCTCATCCTTCAACGCATCATTGGACTAAAGATCATCCATTAATCAACATCATTGGACATCCCTCAGCTCCAGTTATGACAAGACACCGACTTCACTCCGATGCTAAACATTGCATTTATGCACTCACAGTTTGTCAAGAAGAACCCAAAAACATTAAGGAAGCACTCACTTATGACAACTGGATTGAATCAATGCAAGAGGAATACGACCAATTCAAACGCCTTGAAGTGTGGGAATTAGTTGAACGACCAGATGGAGTTTACGTCATTGGGCTGAAATGGATTTGGAAAAATTAATTGGACGCAGATGGCACAGTTATTCGTAACAAATCCCGATTGGTTGCTAAAGGATATTCTCAGGAAGAAGGAATTGATTTTGAGGAATCTTTTGCACCTGTGGCTAGACTAGAAGCTGTTCGCATCTTTCTTGCATATGTTGCTCACAAAAATATGGCCGTTTATCAAATGGATGTGAAGACAGCATTTCTGAACGGCGAATTACGTGAAGAAGTCTATGTTAGTCAGCCGGAAGGATTCGTCGACCCAGAGCATCCTAATCATGTCTACAGACTTAAGAAGGCTCTCTATGGTCTCAAACAAGCCCCAAGGGCATGGTACGATAAACTTACTGCTTTCTTGCTTGCTAATGATTTTACCAAAGGCTTGATAGATCCAACTTTGTTTATCCAAAAACACGGGGAAGACGTTTTAATTGTGCAAATATACGTTGATGACATTATTTTTGCTTCGACACATAAAAAGTATTCAAACGCTTTTGCAAAATTAATGAAACAAAATTTTGAAATGTCTATGATGGGTGAACTTACATTCTTTTTAGGATTACAAGTTCATCAATCACCCCGTGGGATTTTCCTTAGTCAATCTAAATATGCTCTAGAGATAATTAAGAAACATGGCATGACAAGTTGTGATACCTACAATACACCAATGGCCAACACAACTAAGCTAGACGCGGATTTACATGGAAAACCTGTTGACCCCACAAAATACCGAAGTATTATTGGGTCACTCATGTATCTAACCGCTAGCAGACCAGATATTGTCTTTGCTGTATTTATGTGCTCTCGATATCAGTCTAGTCCTACTGAACGTCACCTCAATGAGGCTAAACGAATCCTTCGATACATAAAGGGAACCATTAATATGGGACTCTGGTATCCGAAGGATTCCGGTTTTGAACTAATAGCCTTTTCAGATGCTGATCATGCAGGGTGCGTAGACACACGCAAAAGTACTTCTGGTGGTTTGCAGTTTCTTGGAGACAAACTTGTGTCTTGGCAATCGAAGAAGCAGGATTGCACCTCATTATCATCCACGGAGGCTGAATATGTAGCCATGTCTGCTTGCTGTGCTCAAGTCATTTGGATGCGAACACAACTAATGGACTACGGCTACTTATTCAACAAAATCCCGATGTACTGTGATTCCAAAAGCGCGATAGCAATCTCCTGCAACACTGTTCTTCATTGCAAATCTAAGCACATCGATCTCCGTTATCACTTCATCAAGGAGCACGTTGAAAAGGGTACAATTGAATTATACTTTGTGGGTACTGAATACCAGCTGGCAGACTTGTTCACAAAACCATTAGCTCCATCACGGTTTGCTGAACTAGTTCACCGGATTGGTATGAGGTGCTTGACTCCAGATGATTTACAATCCTTTCTTAAAAACAATTAAGCGAGTCAGACACCAAAACCTTTTGTAAATAATTATTCAAAAACAAAATACAAAAATATAAAACCAGAAAAACACAAAAAGATTTTCTTTTCATTATTTCTTCGTTAATATTTTAAAATTCACTACTTCAAGATATGTTGTCCAAAAACATTTCAATCTATCTTTCGTACACATATCTTGAGGGGGAGAAAATTTGTCATATTCTTGTGAATTTTTTATCTTCATCACTTTCTTCACTTTTATTCACACTTTCAGACTAACTCTCGAACCAAAAAGTTGCTTTTAACTGTCTTTATATGTGGTATTGGTTCGAGGGGGAGTCTCGTCACTCATAGTTTTCTTAATGTTAACAGTTTGGACTTAAATCTTTATCACTTGACAACTAGAGGGGCTTAATGTGTTCAAAATGTTATAAGTTTAGTCTCTTAAACAAGTCAAGGGACCAGTTTTGCCAATCCATGAAACTCTTTCTTATATAAGCATAACATTTCATCCATATTTAGTTTCACAATTCAAAACCACGACCTTTTGCTGCCAAAATTTTTCCACGACCCACAAATCTTGTTTTTGTGATTTCTCATTGATTGTAAGTGCTTATTATCATTTACATTGCTTTTTCTCATACAATCTATCATTGGAATTCGTTCGGTGGATTTCATTCATTAGGGTTCATGGGTTCGAATTGGGTGTTTCACATGTGTGATGTTTTAGGACAATTAGAGTTCATAAGCCATGTTGGTAGGTCTAAATATGATTGTTTTCACCTTTAATTCGGCCACTAATCCATCAGTTTTGTGTAAATTGGTCAAAATTTAGTTTTACGTCTCGTTAGGGTGTATGGTGCTACCTGGGTATTCATTTATGTGCTTTGAGTTTTTTTAAATGCTTACTTATGCTATTGTTACATGCTCCCATTGTCTTCGAATATCTTAATTACGTTTACTTGATTTCGGTATTATATGCTTAAGTGTTTTCACTTTAGTGATTGTGTTACTTGGCTTATTTGTGCTTTAAGGTTGGATTACATTTCATTATGCCAATTGAAATCAAATGTAAGCAGACCCATAACCCAAATCTCACTGAAATTTTTGGCCCTATGTGAGGATTATCGAGTTTTATGATGAACACATCGAGTATTTCATGATCTTATCGAGTATCTCATGAACTTATCGAGTATGAAGGTTCTTTATCGAGTAAGTACTCAAGCTTCACTTATTCGTAGCATAAAGACAATCTTACATCGAGTATGAAATTTTAAATTCATACTCGACAAAAATTGTGTCTATCCTTCGGGTAAGTCAACCTTGACTCCTTATCGAGTAAGCTCCCATAATGTCGAGTATGACTGTTCTTTTGCCATTATCGAGTATGACCTATCATTATCGAGTATGGATACTGTTATCGAGTGTGCTTATGTGTTATCATTATCGAGTATGGATACTGTTATCGAGTATGCTTATGTATTATTTTATCGAGTATGATTGTTCTTTTGCCTTTATCGAGTATGCTAATGTCTTATCGAGTATGTATGTACATCTACTGTTATCGAGTATGCTGATGTATATGATTATCGAGTATGGATAAGTTGTATCGAGTTTGGTCTCTGTAATTTTATTGAACATACATTTTTGGTGACTAGTCTCCGAGTAAGGAGTGGACATTAAGAACCATCGAGTATGGGTTCTTCTTTTGTGACTTTTATGAAACGAAACTCTGTCCAAATTTTTTAAATTCTATCAAGTATGGATTTAATACAAGTTATCGAGTTTGTATGAATCTGTCGAGTATGATGCTAAGTGATTGGTTGTGTTTGACTTATGATGGTCTTGTCTAAATGTGATTAATGTGTTGTATGTATTCTACTTTAGTGTGATCCTTGTTTGTTGTTGTTAGGAATACAAAGATTCCTATAGAAGACTCGGTCACCTAATAGATGTCATAGCATTTAAGTTAGCTCGTAGTTAGTTTATTAGTTAGTTAGATATTAGTTTAGTCTAAGTAACATCGTGGAAGAAGGACGGGTCTTTACCCACTGTATGCCTGATCCACAGCCCGGGTGTGGGCGTTTTTATGTTTCTTTGTAGCTTAGTATAAATACCCCTCTCCACATGTGGAGAGGGTTGGACCTTCATTCACTTAATTTAATATTCATAGTTTTCTCTCAAGGTTCCAATATTTCTTTCTTTCTCTTCTACTCCTATTCCATACGCCAACACAACCACTAATACTTCATGTTTGTGACTTGATTATTATCCTACAATTGGTATCAAGAGCCAAGGTTTCATCTTAGGGCCTTGTAGAATCGGATTTGGTGTGGTTTTGTGTAGTTTTTTTGTGAGTTAGAAGAGTTCTATTGAAAACATCTTGGATTAGTAGACTATTTCTAGTCCGAATGAAGTGTCCCTATTGATAATGCATGAATTCACAGCTAAACCAAACGTTACGCGAATATGAATACCCGTAAACCCTGTTTACGATGAAATAAATGATGTGCATGAATAGTGCTCTCCTTCCGGGAATGAATAGTGGCATGTGAATAGTAAATTTTCTGAACGCTTCTCGGAATCTCAAATTGACTCCGAAAACGATGAATAGTAAAATGACGAATAGTGATCGATGAATAGTAAATGATGAATAGTATCGGGTGAATAGTGAAATGTCGAGGTTTGGGAAATAACCTGAATTTACGGGTTGTGATAGTCGCCCACCCAAAAAGGAATTCAGTCCCTGAATTCAGCTGGTGTTGGTCTCTGAAGTAGACTCGGTGAAAAGATGCGGATACTTGCATCGCATTTGGTCCTCCCGTTCCCAAGTAAACTCGGGACCTCTTCGAGAATTCCAGCGAACCTTCACGATAGGAATTCGACTCTGCTTCAATTGTTTGACCTCACGGTCCATGATCTCTGCGGGTTCCTCCACAAAGTTAAGCTTGTCATCGAGTTGAGTTTCTTCTAGTGGAATTACGGAAGACTCATCCGAAAGACATTTCTTGAGGTTTGAGACATGAAACGTGTTATGCACATTGCTGAGTTCTGGAGGAAGGTCAAGTCTATATGCTACCGGACCAATCCTTTCCAGAATCTTGAATGGTTCAATGTATCTCGGGTTTAACTTCCCGCGTTTTCCAAATCGTATCATGCCTTTCCAAGGCGAGACCTTCAACGTGACTGTTGGGAATTCTACTAAGTAGAGATTCTACTGATGGTTACTACTGAAGAAGGAATCTGCTGAAGACAAGTTACTGCTGAAGAGTAGTTACTGCTGAAGATATAGATCAGCAGATTTAGTTTCTGCGGATAGTGTTTAGCCGCATATTATGTAATGTAGTTAGGATATGCATGAGATATTATAGTAAGAGATAATGCATATTATTTAGAAGATACGTTTCTTGAGAAACGGATTAGGGTTAGGGTTCCTTGTCTATAAAAGGAACA
>LBNU01024695.1:29955-56507 GCA_014162995.1 Artemisia annua | reverse complement strand
GACTCCCTTCGCACAACAGGTCGAACCGATATTGAACTTAGAACAATGAAACCAAAACTATGGAGATGTACTCACGTACACGTATAGAGACACCAATACGAGCATCAAGATTCGTCGAGATAGAAAGGAACTCGATATCCCGACGTGCAACAGCCAAATGTACGATTCACTAGATCATGACCAGCGACCAAAATCTTAACCAACCACAAACCGAAACCAAACACGAAACCACAACCCACATGTATACGAACAGATGAACACCAAAATTCAGACCTGTCATGTACAATAACGCACCAGTGAACCACGTTTAACCCGAATACGAACCGATCGAACCTCTTGCTTCTTGGAGAGAATGAGTAGCAGGTTTTAAGAGTGTTGTTTAATTAGGGTTTCAAAGTGTGATGAAATATGATGAGGATCGGTTAAATATATGGGGGAGTATCATGGGCTGAATATAGGGAGAGATGGTAGGGGATAAGGAGCCGATTCTTAATGCTTCGAACACGAACTCTAACGCGAGATTGGTTTACGTGATCACCAAAACGCATGCATTCTCAGCTCCTATATAGTAACATATATTAGGAAAATGGGATTGTATCTGTGTGGTTATGTTTTCAAGGAATCGAATGGGGTCAAATAGGAGGAGGTGATATCGTTTTTATATAACTGATTACTATGATGTGATTGGTTCGAAATTTTAGGTGATAATTGAGTGAGTGATTGCCGATTTATAGGAGGTTGACTAGGTGATTGGCTGCCGAAATTATGGAGAGTGATTTAATGGATGTTTATCATTCTAGTGTTGCCTTATTTTAAACGTGTACAAAATAATAGTAAAACAATCGGTCCAATAACGTATTAGACGTGTGATATTTTAAAAATGTGCACGAATTATATCATTATAAGTTTTATTAATCGTATGACGTTTATTGTTCAAGGTTTAATTACTTAGGTTATAATCGTACTTAATGTTTTAGATTATTAGACGTATTTTCAAAATTCAAAATTAGAGGGCATTTTTGGGTATTTAATAAGTTTTAAAATTTCGGGTATTACAACTCTTCCCCTCTAAAAAGAAAATTTTCGTCCTCGAAAATTGAAGTCGCAAAGATTAGACGGCGTCGTAGCAAATCACAAAGGATTGTCACAAATAACCTCACGCTCGGGGAGGTTCTTCCAAAAGAATACTTCACAAACAAAATAGTTTCTCATGACTCAATCTTGTAGATCAAAAAATAGCTTCGGTTTTCTCAGAACAGACATATCATATTGAATCCAGATCGGAAAAATAATATACCAAACGTAACAGATGATAATCGTATCCCCTCAGGAGAGATACGAGGAAGATGTAGGATTTGACGGATATTCATCCGCGGAATAGGAATAGACAATTCAGATGAGAACGCATCGAATTATAGCAAACATGAGGGTGCTATATATGTCTAACTCATCAGATTCTTAAATAGCCTCGTTTTCAATATAACCTTTTAAAGGTATTCTCATAAACAATCAGATCTTGTTTCTCAAAATCCAAAATCTCATATCTTAACTCATAGCATATCGTAGTGAAACAGATTCAGCGGATGTGAAACGTACATATAGCAAAACATAGGTGTAATCCTCCATAGTAATCCTTGGAATACTTACGGGCAGAAAACAGAGTGGTTGATAAAATCAAACGATAGAAAGCTCTACAACTAAACCTAAGATTCTTATCGGAAGCACAGAGGTCGACAATGCATGTCGAGTATCCAAACGCATCAAGTCGTATAACAATGAAGGCAGATTAAGCGTATAGGTAGAATGTACCTAAAGTCTCACTAAACGCAGATAATCTCAAACAAATGCCAGAATTTCTAAGGTTTCCAAAGGCACTCCTCGAAATATCCTATGATCACAATGAGGGTACGTCATATGACGTAAGTATTATCACGTTCGCGAACCGTCATAATACCAGCATCATATGAGTATACCATCATGATGGTCATACTTTATCTCAAGTCGTGAACTAAACATCTTATCTTAACCACCTAACAGTCCTTCTACCTCCTAGGGTAGGTCCGAATCAAAACATCATTCACGGAACAAAATCAGAGGAACAAACGTACAAATAACGTAACGGAATCTAGCAAACATCAAATGAAGCACGCCGTCAAAACGTCGGGTCTTCCACAATACATCAAACTTCTCATAACAAAACCGTCATTCAACATACGCAGAGTGAGCACAGAACGGAATTTGTAAAATAGAGCTCAGATCATTCAAGGGTCTTGTCCTCAGGTAATGAAAACTTAAGTGGGTTACGCAGAAATGAAATACGTCATCAATAACTTCATCCTTCACAGAATTACTCATCCAAAACACAAACATTTGCTTCAAAATTCGTCAATTCAAATTCACAATCAAACGTTTCTTCCAAATCTGAGTAGTCTGTCTGCGCTTATCCATCTAATCATCCAGTGAAAAGGAGTTGTAAACTTGAGTCTGGTCCCTCAAGCCTTCAGCACCTCATCTTGGAACTTGTGGTGGAGAATCGTCAACCTCTGGCATGATCACTGTACACCTTTCCATCCGCAAATCTGCTTCTGCTATCAATTCATCTTAGTACAACCAAAATGAATAGAGAAACAAGATTGCGTATCTTCGACAGGTCTTCTAGCACCGCTCCAAGTTTTAAGGTAAACACCGCCATTTTCGACTCCAGGTTATGGGTTGAATAGTTCTTCTCCTACAATCTGGTCTTCTTAATGCCCAACTGTAATCTCCACGTGCTGCATAAATTATAATCGAGTCCATCTTAGTTTCTCACTTCTTTTATATGCTTCTTCCAGGGTAACGCCTGTCACGAACGTCTTCTACTATTTCTTTTTCATGGTTTCTAACTCTGATGAAGATCTTCAATCTTGATCCTTTCTGTGGGAACTCTGTCTTCACAGGATACACAGTAGTGTTGTCTACTACGATCTCTTGAACGCCAATCACATTTTCTCTTCCAGAACAAAGGGTCTTTCTAATTTAATACGAATATGGTATTCATGTTTCTCTTTTGTCTCTGAACACAACATAATGTCATACTATGACAATTTGTCCAAACACTCACGAAAACTTAAATTCCATCGGGTGCTTAAGATATTTGACCTTTTAGCCAATACAATTGGCACCATCAAGGTTCATAATGATTATAACGAGTACAAAAGGTAGCTTCATAAGAGATCATCTTAGGGAAAATATTCACATCTACTTCACATCACCTTCCTTCTTCTTCGCAATTAAAACTGAAATAGTTCACGGAGGTTACTCTCGGTTAGTTAACCCCCTTTTTAGAAGTTCTTGTTGTTGCTTCTTCAGGCCTCCAAATCTAATATGATGCAATCAGATACAGAGTTTCAAAGGTAGACCAAATCAATCATTGGTACGCGGAAACGGATAATGATTACGGATAGTGATACGGTTAAGTTCATGATGGTCGATACACTGTCGTATACTTCTCTCTTCCTTCTTCATAAACTAACAAGAACATCTCAAGGGAAACACTAGAGTGAGCAAAAATCATCTTTCGTCAGCTTCTTCAATCTCTCAACTTCTATGGCATCGTGGCTTCTTTAACTGAGATCAGTTCATTGTTATTTCTACTTCCAAGTAGGAGGAAATCACCAAGAGGTTCATCAACGAACATCAGAAAAATTTTGTACAACAAAATACTTCCAATGCCAGAGCTTTCCAATGGTGGATACCAATAGGTGTCAGGAGAAAAACTTGTCAATCAAATGAAATCGGAGTCTTATACTTTCATAGCAGAATTAATCTCAACGGATTCAAGTGGTAGAGAGCCATCATAACAAAAGTAGGATGAAGTAGATAGCTTAAGGTCACATATCAGATACCGTAGTCTATGGTAGCTTTATGAAGAGCCAGCCAATCCATAACCAAAAGACCTCAACATTAATCATATCAAAAGTATACGGATTCATAGGACGAATACGGTCATCAAAACATACACATAGTTCATATATCAGAGTCAAGTACATGATTCATCAAAGGTGTTGTGATAGGTAAGCGAATAGTTCAAGGTGTGGAAATCTTGTTTAACTCTTCTGCACAAGCGATAGTTAGAGTGTGTACCATTGGAAATACGAACAACGTATAATTGTCAAAAGTGAAATGTATGGAATATCAGTTATCAGCATCATCATGCTCAGTTAACAAACCCATACAGAGATAGAATTAACATCATATCCTTCCAAAGGAACTGATTGGCAAACAAGTTCATCATTCGAAGGAAGGGAACAAATTTTCTTATATCTGTGATTAATAATTACCAGAGTTCTCATAAGAGTAGTAATGGATTATGCAGAGTCAAGTAGTATCAGATGATACATGGTATGTCCAGCATATGTAAGGAATTAATAGAATGTGTCAAACACATTACGGTTGTAAAATCTTCGGGATGATCGGAAAGGTATCAAACTGTTATTCAAACAAATCGGAGGTGGAGATCAGAATAAGAAGTGAAACTTAAATGGTGTAAGGTATCAATGTAGTTCTCGAGGTATTCCAAACTTACTTGCTTACTGAACTTAGGTTGATCATAACTTTCTAACTTCTGAAACAAATGTTCTTATAAGGCATATCTAAAGGCAGAGGCACGAATCAGAGTGATGCGGAAGCAATGCTACTTACATAGATGTCCTAGTCTACCCATTCCTCAACGGTAATTACTTAGGTTCCTATGGGGAAATCTTAAAGCAAATTCTCAAGGTTGTCTTATGAGCGCCTACAGTGGAAACTTAAGGGTCCAAACTTCACAGGTCAAGATTTAATGTACTACAAGTCGCAGCCTGGGCTCTGATACCATAATTGTAACACCCCAACCCGACAAGGGTAGAAGTGCCACATTATGGTGACATTTCAAAGCTTATACAGACATACAACATAAGTAATACAAAAGAATTCCAAAGGTTACAAGGGAATAATCTGAAATACAAGGTTACAAAAGAGAACAACAAAGAAATACTAAGTCTACAATGTAAATCTCTTCTAATCATCTCTAATCCAGATATAGCTATCAAGGTGAAGTCCACTAAGCTCTTATGCACTCTTCACTCATATCCCAGCTTCCCTCTAAAACCTGCCGCGGTGAAAAGAAATGCGGATGAGCTTAAAAAGCCCAGTGAACAGATATAACAACGAAGTAATAATGAAACAGAAATGAATATTGAATAAGGTATAAAGGGAATAACAGAATGTAATCAAAGGTAAGTATGAAATAGTAATAAGAGGTAAGGTAAGGGTTAGTCATCAACCACGAGCCCAGAAACAGATATAAAGCCTTCATAATAATGCCTTAATAATAATTAGAGTCATAGTCATAATCACACTTAATGCATCATNACGTTTAACCCGAATACGAACCGATCGAACCTCTTGCTTCTTGGAGAGAATGAGTAGCAGGTTTTAAGAGTGTTGTTTAATTAGGGTTTCAAAGTGTGATGAAATATGATGAGGATCGGTTAAATATATGGGGGAGTATCATGGGCTGAATATAGGGAGAGATGGTAGGGGATAAGGAGCCGATTCTTAACGCTTCGAACACGAACTCTAACGCGAGATTGGTTTACGTGATCACCAAAACGCATGCATTCTCAGCTCCTATATAGTAACATATATTAAGAAAATGGGATTGTATCTGTGTGGTTATGTTTTCAAGGAATCGAATGGGGTCAAATAGGAGGAGGTGATATCGTTTTTATATAACTGATTACTATGATGTGATTGGTTCGAAATTTTAGGTGATAATTGAGTGAGTGATTGCCGATTTATAGGAGGTTGACTAGGTTATTGGCTGCCGAAATTATGGAGAGTGATTTAATGGATGTTTATCATTCTAGTGTTGCCTTATTTTAAACGTGTACAAAATAATAGTAAAACAATCGGTCCAATAACGTATTAGACGTGTGATATTTTAAAAATGTGCACGAATTATATCATTATAAGTTTTATTAATCGTATGACGTTTATTGTTCAAGGTTTAATTACTTAGGTTATAATCGTACTTAATGTTTTAGATTATTAGACGTATTTTCAAAATTCAAAATTAGAGGGCATTTTTGGGTATTTAATAAGTTTTAAAATTTCGGGTATTACATTGACTCTTTCTTCATATGCTTTCAATCGTCCAACCACATCCCCAAACCCCGTTGTTTTAAGGTCTAAAACTTGCTCCAGGGCTGCCACGATATGGACAAACCGTCTAGGAAGACTTGTGAGAAACTTCTTTACCAGTTTGTGTTCCGACATGACTTCTCCAAGCGTGGCTGACTTAGAAGCAATACCCCATAACTTTGCAGCATATTCGTCTATAGTACCATTATCTGACATCTTCAGATTCTCGAACTCCGTAATTAGGGTTTGAAGCCTTGCTTCCTTCACACGATCAACCCCTAGGTTACGGGTTTTTATTGCATCCCACATCTCCTTTCCGGTTTTCAAATTCCCGATTTGCAAAATCAAATCTTCTGGGATCGATTAAAATAATAAGCCTTTAACTATATTATTTTTCTTGGCATCGTCTGAGCCCGGATCTACCACATCCCATACTCCAGGTTTTAAGTCGATTGTTTATAAGTTTATGTAAACCCTCAGTCGTTGATACTCAGGTTACCAGCTCTTCACGTCTAACCAACAGGATCACAGGTTAGCAACGATTGATTGTTTCACGTATCTGTAACCCTTATACGCGGATACAAATTACCAGGAACTACTTCGCAAGCTCTTGATACCAATTACGGTAATCAGAGATCGCACCACAGCAGGTGTAAACAAGAACACGACACAGGTATGTTACTGCCTAAACACGCAGATTTGTTTTATTGAAGAAACTCACTCAAAACTCCAATTTGATACAATGTAATTCCCTACCCCTCGTGGTATATATAGACTAACCTAGACACGTTATACTATAACTAGGATTACATTTAAAACCTATCCTAAAACAATGAGGACTATTGTTATTATCGAGTCTATTGTTATGTAAAGAGTTCGCCTTGTTATTGTAAGGGCTTAGCCCCCGCAGTAGTTAAACAATCATGGTCTAAGCCTTGTCAATACCAATATGTGGACACTGCATGATAATAAGCTCGATAACAATCATAATTGATATAGTATAGCTTATGGGAACCTCACATCGCTTAAGATAAAACTACAAGATTAAGGTTGAAAATTCTCGACAAGATGCAAGACACAACCCGAGACCGACATGAAATAACAGGATTGGGTGATAGATAAACGAGTTTAAGTAAAAAAAGGTCAACCTGTATAAACAACATATCACGTTCGGGTTAGGTAAGTGTTCATACTTTATAGGTCCACATATCAACTTGTTTAACGACATTAGCCTTTGAAAATAAAAATAAAAATATTGAAAATTGAAAATGAGTTAATTATGTAGCTAATTATGTATATCTTCGTCAATTTTCAAGAAACAAATGAGTTATACATGTTTTACGGTGTTAAGTTATAGTTGTTTTTGACACAATAAATAAATGAGTTGTGTTTGAGTTAAAATGATGTTTACTCGACCGTATAACAATACTCGAACTAACCATCCCATATAAAAGAGTAAATTGCAAAAATGGTCCTTGTGGTTTGGCCAAATTGCAGGTTTCGTCCATAATCTTTCGAAAATGCAGGCACTGTTTTCTTGGGGAACTTTGGGTTGCACTTTCGTCCCTGGGTTGCTGTTTTTGACAAGGTCATTTTAGTCATTTTATTTTGGACAGGGACAAAAACTGCAACTCAAAGTTTTCCACAAGGACGGTGCCTGCACTTTTAAAATGTTAGAGATGAAACCTATAATTTGGGAAACCACAATGACGATTTTTGCAATTTGCTCCATATAAAATGGTTAAAAACCAAAGAGTAAATTGCATTTTTGGTCTCTATGGTTTGGCCAAATTACATGTTTGGTCCCTATCTTTTTGAAAGTGCAACGAATGTCCTTATTTTGAACTTTGGATTGCAAATACAGTCCTCGATCAATGTGAAATGATCAGATTACCCCTTATAGAAAAAGAAGACAAGAGAAAATTTGGCCATTTCACATTGATTGGAGGACTGTATTTGCAATCCAAAGTTCAAAATAAAGACGTTTACTGCACTTTCAAAAGTAACCAAACTACAGAGAACAAAAATGCAATTTACTCAAAACCAAATAAACAACCCGACCCAATACCCAAGTGACTTAGATCCAAATCCCAAAGGAAAAAACAAAATGGAAAAAAATTAACGATCCCCACAAAACGACACCGTTTAAACAATAAAGTTTTATAAAATCCAAAACATAGCCGTTACAAAGAGCGTCATTTTTATTTTCATAATTCAAAAAAATCACAAAACAATCATCATCCAATTAACACAATCACAGAAACTCTAGCGCTATTTTTATTTTCCGATGGAAACCACCACCGTAACCCTAACGCCGTCAAAATCAAAGTCAAAGTCAAAGTCAACCGAAAACACAAACCCCAATATTTCAATTTCAAGCCCTAATTTCAAACCAAAACACTCCAATTCACCTCTAACCAAATCAGCAGCCAAAACATTGAAATCGTCGATCCCGATCGTATCGCCGAAGAATAAGATCCGCGAGAGGAAGTTCGTTGTCGCGAAGCGGAGTTCGAAGAATAAAACGGGGAAACCGGTGGAGTGTAGGTGTGGTAAAGGTAGTGATGGGAGTAATCGGTGTTTGTGTGTTGCGTATGAGAGTCTTCGAGCTTCTCAGGAGGAGTTTTTTAAGAATAAGAGCGAAGATGAGGTCGAAAATGAGGATGTAAATGTTGAGAAATCGGAGGAAGTTGGAGAAGCTGAGGAAGTTGTGCAGACGTCGGGGGATAAGAGGCGAAGGGAGAAAGTAGTTGAGGTTACGAGGAGGAGTATTCCGGAGCCTGGATCGGGGAAAGTGATGGATTTGGTGAAGGCGTTTGAGAATAAGCTTAATTTACCGAAATCGGATGATGAGGGTGAGAACGAGGAGGGGACGAGGAAAAGTGATCAGTTTTCTATGTCGTCGTTTGGTGAGGCGGATTTGTTTCTGACTGCTGAGAATTTAGGGTTGGGTGCACGTGTTTCGTCTTCGTTGGATAGTAACCATGGGAGGTTAGTTTACACATGATTGAATAGTTGAGATGAATATGTTTATGTTTACGTTTGTGATTAATTTGGTTTTGTTTGGTTTAGTGTTTTGAACAGGAATCCAAGTGATGGCAGGCGAAGTAGACGAAATGTATGTTGTTGTTGTTGTTGTTGGTTTTAATAGAATTTAGATTGTTCGGTTTTAATGTTGGTTTTGTGATTGAGATTTAAACTTTGTTCGTGCAGAGCTCTGAGTCGTCTGCAAGCTTTGGTGGTAGAAGATGGAAGAGGAGAGTTAGAGCTACTTGTCAACAACCATTCAAGCTAAGAACCGAGGTTAGCGTTTAGTCATTTACAGTTACTTTTTATGCGATTATAGATATAGTTGTTTACATGTCTTGAGTGAAGAACCGAGGTTAGCGTTTAGTCATTTACAGTTACTTTCTATGCGATTATAGATATAGTTGTTTACATGTCTTGAGTGAAGAGAGGCTTGAATTCATTTGTTGATTAGTTTATAACACTCTCTGATGTAGAGGTTAATTCACGATTTAGAACATACACTAGGGTTCTGTTCACTTGAGTAATTAGTTATACATTTGGATTTTCACTATAAACTTGCGAGTGGCATTTGTGGATGTCATAAACATTACCGTTCTACAGGAACAGTGGTTATAGAGTGGTTTTCTGGCTCTGTGTTAAATTATACCCATAATTTGCCTATAATCACTTGCACCTGGAAACTATGTCTTTTGGCCCCTTGACAAACATGTACAAAGTAGATTTTAGTTTGTGACGAAAAGTGGAGTTACTCTATCAAGGTTCAATATGGTTTACCAATGATTTTGATGTTAAAATGGACAGTTATGGGCTATATAACGGTATAGACATCCAGACATCCAGTTATGAACATAACATTACTTTTTTGATGCCTCAATTGTCTACGCTAGCATAAATAACACTGGAAAGTCATACTGGTTCCTGATAGAGTGAATTCACTTTTGATTGCAAATTAACTTTACTTTTTCTCAGTAATATGTTCATTCACATCTGTTAAAAAAATTGGAATGAGAGTAACAAGGCATCGCTCTCTGTCGACTGTCGTAGCATTAGAAACATTGAAATTCCATTTTGTTGGTTGACAGAGTGACTTTTCAGTTTTTCGTAGCAAACTAACTGTGAGAATTTAAGAAAAATAGAAATACTTAACAGGAGAACCATGTTACTTGATCCAATTTATCCATAATCACCTATTCTTGTAATAGTGTGGCTTTAGTTAACACTAGTTATATGCTGGAGAAACTAATTAACAGCAAAATTCTCCACCCCATAAAGTGTTCCACGTATGTAAGAGGAGAACAATGTTGTAGATCCTATTTGTCCATAATCACCTACTATTCTAAAGAGTTTGGCTTTAGTTAACTTTAGTTGTATGCTGGAGAATTTGTTAGTGTTTTGTTTTCACTTGGTCAAATAATAGGTAATATCGTCTCTTACAAACCTCATCCATACTGTTAAGAAGGAGGATAATGGATGAACATGTACTTTAACTTGATTAGTTTACCAAAAAAGTAAATGCGATCGATTTAATATCTCAAGAATCAAATTGATGTACTTTAATAAAAATGAGAATGTTAGGATTCACTAGAGGGAAGTTGGTCTTATATAATAAGAATACTTATAAGCAGTAGTTGCTTTCCAATGTTTCTGATGCTAAACCGAGAGCAATCCTTTGTTACTCAGTTCACTATGTGTTTGAACATATATTATTGACGAAAACAATAGTAGTTCGCAATCAAAAGCGAATATACTCTTATCAAGAACCAGTATGAACCTCTAGTGTTTTAGATGCTGATATAGACAGATGTGATGTGTTTGGATATGTTATTGACAAACACAATAGTAGTTTGCAATATGAAAGTGAATTCACTCTATCAAGAACCGTAAGAACTTCCAGTGTTTCCCCTCTATGGAGTAACTTTTAAATGCTAAGATTGATTAATGCTTTATCATCCGTATTGAATTGATAGTATTGGTTGGGGTTTACAAGATTCCTTGCTTTAATCTTTAAGAGTATTTAAGTATTTGACAAAGAGTCAAATAACTTATGAGAGGTTATTTTCAGATTTTTAGTGCAGAGTTTAAAAACAGTAACTAGAGTAAACAAAAGACAAATGGTAGCCTGGTCAGAGAAAACAAGAGTAATAGTTAGCTCAAATAACTCAAGAGGTCCAGTATCATATATAAGTTGTATTTTAAAGTTATTACTGCTTCCAGTTAACTATTACCTTTGTGTTATTTTCCGAGTAACTAAACAATAACGCATGTATCTTTGCTCGTAACAACTCACTAAACTGCTGTATTATGTGTTTGCAGCAAAGAGGACAGTCAAAACAAGAAGAGTTCATGAAGAAAGTCCAGGAGATGCTGGTTGAGCAAGAAAAGCAAAGGATTCCCATTGCGCAACCTCTCCCATTGACTACAGATGAACCAGAGGTGAGAAACTTCACGGCAGCAGTCAAAAATACAGAATTTTAATTTATTTTGCAAGTTTCTTATGATGGTTTTTTGAACTATTACAGTGCCTAGTGAAACCGCCTGTTAAAGAAAGTACAAGACCTGTTGATTTGGTCTTGCATAGTGACGTGCGGGCTGTGGAGCGAGCGGAGTTCGACCAGCAGGTATATCTTTATTTCACTCAAATATTGATCCTACTTGCAACTAGTTATTTGGATGCTTCTACCACGCTTGATTGAGTACAAATTTAACAAAATGAATAGTATCAGGGAATTTACTTTTGACTATGATTTAAACACCAGGTTCAAGAGAAGCTATCATACATTGAACAATACAAATTGGAAAGAGAAAAAGAGCAGAAGGTACAAATTGTGGCATGGTTTTCAATATAGTTTGGTGTATTTATGCTTCAATATAAACCCCTTTTGATGCATCTTTCTTTTTTGCTTTAGCTGGAAGAAGAGGAAGAACTAAAGAGGTTAAGGAAGGAGCTTATACCGAAAGCTCAACCTATGCCTTACTTTGACAGACCATTCATCCCTAGAAGGTAAGAGAACATATTAATGTCACTACATTAAATATATATAAATACATGTAAATGGTATTATAGACACGCATTTCAAGTGTGGAACACACTCAAACTTGCATATCTTAAAGACCACTTAGATTAGCATAAAGCAAATTTTCACTGGATTGTTTTGGTTTTCAGCCCAGTGTAATTTTGTACCTGTGAATGAATATTCTTCTTTTGGACCTGAAGGAATACGTGGTTATGGTTTTTGTTTTATTCACACATGTTATTAATATGTTTTTGTCAGGTCGGAAAAGCAACCAACCATACCAAAAGAGCCAAAATTTCACAACCCACAGCATAAGAAGATTAAGTGCTGCATGTCTTGGAATGACGTGTACGCTCAATGCCAGCAGCAACATTAATAAGCACTCTATTCTTGTTGGGATTTTTGGGGATTGATAGAATATAAGGATATCTCGTAAAAAACATTTTTTTTACTTCTCAATTTGTGTATATGATGCAATTAAATTGGTTGCAGTTCTCAGTGTACGATGTTTGATCTGTTATACAGGTACACGGCTGTGTCAGATTCTAATGAATTCACTGTCTCTCATGTATGTTTTTCGAAGTCATTATTTCACTCATCTATGTACCGAAACTGGATATCTTCTGTACATGATGTGGGCTCATTTGTATCTGTTTATAGTAGCTCACTTAAATCTGTATCAAAAGTGCATTTTTTTTATATGATATTTGCTGTTACCTAAGTCCACCATCAAGACAGAGAGATCTAAGACGAGTGTGCCATATAATGTGTTATTGGACTTAAGATCTAATACCACTCGAGAAATAAATGATTGTTAGAGCCATCTAGTGATGTTTGTTCAGGGAGTAGCCTCCAATGATTAAGGTAAATTTAATGGTATGGTCAGAGATTGGTTCTAATGTGTACTGAAACAGAGCAAATTATTCAAGCCCTCCTTTTGGCGTGGCACGATGGATAAATAAAATAGTGTCGCAAGTGTCTATCATACTCGATGCGTCACATATTAGGGTTATTACTTCAATGTCTCGGTTCACCCGTTGATGAAGCTAATTGGTGAAACTCGACACGAATGGCGTGCATGCACACAACATGGACATATAAGCCCTTGATGTGAAGAAGTGGATTTGTGAGTCACGGGGCAACCGATTTGCGAGCCAGTTCATATGATGATGATCTAAGCAAACCAAAGTTTAGTATATGTTACCAAAGCTTAGTATAGGTTGGTCCTTTTAAGTTCTTCTTTGGATGGAAAGAATACTTTTATAAATTAAAAGCTGCAACATAGTAAGACATGGAAGAGCAAGAAACTTGGAATATGAACATGCATCGAACACAAGTATGTCTCAGTTGACAGTGATCTATTATTGAGTAAAAAAACGTTCCAATAGTATATGATCCTTGATGAACATTGAACAGAAGCTTAAATAAACTTAAGCGTGTTATACCAACTCTTAAGGTTGTTGCAGCCACATGATACGCAAGTGCTTCACAGTCCACTCAAGATTTGAACTTGATATTTGATAGTATCCGCAGCCAACATGTAAATTTCCCATTGATAGCTTGGTTGTAAGCTGAAGTCGAAATTTAGTACATGGCCTTGACTCTTGACAATTGGATACCAACCATACATAAGTACGTAATCTGATACGGGTCTAATTGTAAATCTGGGTCAACTACAGCATGATAGATGTTCAGTTTTAAGATAACATAGGAGCTTATAACTATTTATACATATTTTTGAGAAATAAAACCATAAAAGTTGAGCCAAGTTGTTCGGTAGGCATGCCAAGCTAAACCCTATCAGTTTTTTAACAAAGAAATCTTGAGGTCATGAGACTCGTCTCATATAAACCCCAGTGATCACTCACTATCAAGTTAGAATTCAACAGGGTTGCTTCACCTTTGCATTGAATGACTCACACTGTAGTTCTCTTGGTGCTATAAGCCTATAACTCAAAGAACAATACCAATTAATCCTTAGAAAAAGAACGTATGCAGTTGACTTGGCAAACGATCAAATACTAGGGTTACTGAAAAATTAGCTTTGGGATTAGGAAAATAGTTCAGCTTGTGACAATGGCATGATTAAGAAGAAAAAAGAATTGATAAATTGGTTGAAGCAAATTTAGACACCAAAACTCAAAAGTCCCACGTTCAAAGTTTACATGTATTATTGTCATAATTGCTAAACTTATGTACTTGTGAGATTTTTCTGCACTTCCGATTCATTCATGTTTACTGATTGTATTTTACTTACTTGATTGACATATCATAGAAATCTTGTCCATATATGAAATCACATACAAGTTTGCATCTCATTTAGCACATAAAAGCTAAGATTTGCATTTCTATTTTAAGCATGAACAATTAGCTAAGATTTGGAGATAGATTTGTTTGGTAGACATCACATACATGCCAACTTTTATTTTACGCTACTGGTTTTATAGCTCTACCAGAAAGAAATGGTCGTTTTTCTTTTTTGTCAGATGTTATGTCCTTCGTCTTTTTGAAAACTAGCTTGATTAGAAAGTTCTTCAACTGCCTCTGATATGGTTTCAACGCATTTTAGGATGTCAATTAGAATTGAAATCGTAGCAATGACGTGTATCGTTTCTATGTTGTTCCAGTTCTCCACATTCGAAGCTTGTAATGTGGTATTGAATTCCTCTATCGCGTCTTTGCAGTTTTTTATATGAATGGCTGAAGTAGAAGGATACACAATTTCTTTCAATCGACAAGGCTAATTCTATCCTGAAGTCACCGGCTACATGGGGGAAAGATGATGGTATTACAATGTTAGTTAATAGTATGTTAGATGGTTCTGGGCTGGAATCCTTCGGCCAGGGTGGGGGTGATTTTCTGGAGGAAAGAACAACGGGTAACACCAACATCACGCAGTGTCTTCGCAAGGTTGCGGATGGGCACTTTACGGCAGCAGTAAAAGTGTTATCCTCCTCCGGTGTAGCTCCATACTGTGATGATACCATTAAAGCCTTGGAGGCTAAGCATCATTACAAGACACCCCCATCCATGTCGAATACCACATTTTCTGAGCCTCCCCTTGTAGCAGATATTGATGGTGTCTTTGGTTGCATTAAATCGTTCCCTAAAGGTACTTCATGTGGGAGAGATGGTTTAAGGGCACAACATATTTTAGATGCTTTATGTGGAGAGGGGTCCGCTACTGCTGCAGATCTCTTAAAGGCCATCACCTCAGTCGTTAATTTGTGGTTAGCGGAAAGGTGTCCGACTATTTTAGCGGAGTTTGTTGCTTCTGCTCCTCTCACGCCCCTCCTTAAACCAGATAACGGGATTCGACTTATTGCAGTAGGTACTATATGGAGACGTTTGGTTTCCAAGGTTGCTATGAAAGGTGTGGGTAATGAAATGTCAAAGTACCTTAGTGATTTTCAGTTTGGAGTCGGAGTGTCGGGTGGCGCTGAGGCTGTTTTACATAGCGTCAATGGGGTGTTGAGTGAATATCACAATGATGGGTCTTTTGCAATGCTTACTGTGGACTTCTCGAATGCTTTTAACCTTGTGGATAGATCGGCATTACTTCATGAGGTTAGAGTGAGGTGTCCCTCCATATCTTTGTGGGTCGATTTCTTATATGGGCAGGCAGCGAGATTGTATATAGGAGACACACATATATGGTCTGCCACTGGAGTGCAACAAGGTGACCCATTGGGACCTCTTCTTTTTGCTCTTGTATTGCACCGACTAGCACATAAGATCAGAGACAGTTGCAAGCTTCTCCTTCATGCTTGGTATCTTGATGATGGGACCGTTATTGGAGACTCAGAAGAGGTGGCCAGGTCATTAGACATTATACGAATAACTTGTCCAGGTTTGGGTCTTGAACTTAATATCAAGAAAACAGAGATATTTTGGCCCTCGTGTAATGGTGTAAAGCTTCGTGAGGGTTTATTTCCTGTCGATATTCGAAGGCCGTCATTGGGTGTAAAGCTTCTTGGGGGAGCTGTTAGTCGAGACGCTAATTTTATCAGTGGGTTGGCTATGAGGAGAGCCGCGAATGCTGTTGATTTGATGAGTCTTCTTCCACAGTTACATGACCCGCAGAGTGAGCTCCTTTTGCTTCGATCATGTATGGGTATTGCTAAACTCTTTTTTGGTTTAAGGACTTGTCAACCTGTACACATGGAGGATGCAGCTTTGTTCTTTGACAAAGGATTGCGTGAGTCGATCGAGAACATAGTGGTTTGTGGAGGGCCTTTCTTTGGAGACTTACAGTGGCGACTTTCTTCTTTGCCCATTCGATTGGGTGGTTTGGGTTTGTACTCGGCAAAAGTGGTTTCCTCTTATGCTTTTGTGGCATCGAGGGCCCAATCTTGGGTGCTACAAGACCACATCTTACGTGACAGTGGCATATGTGGTATGGATGTTGATTATGTTTCTGCTCTGGATTGTCTTCGTGATACGATTCCAAGCTTTGATTTTAGTGGTTTCACTAATAAGGACACCGTCCCCTCTAAAGCCCAACAAACACTGGCGAGTGCCCTTTTTAGTGAAATGGTCAAGGATATGGAAGTTCATTTTGACATGACTGTGAGACAGAAAGCTGTTTTTGAGTGTCTACGCGCACCACATGCTCAGGATTTTCTATTAGCTATCCCCATAGACGGGCTAGGTCAGCATATGTCACCGGTGGAATATCGTACTATCCTTAAGTATCGCCTTATGATTCCATTATTTCCGGTTGATGAGATATGCCCTGTTTGTCGCAAGGCATGTTTGGATTCCTTTGGGGAACATGCGGTTCATTGTAAAGAGCTCCCGGGCTTCAAGTACAGACATGATTTTGTTAGAGACGTCCTTTTTGATGTATGTAGGCGTGCCGGGATCTCCGCCAAGAAAGAAGCGCCTGTGAACTTTTTGACGGACCCGTTGGATGGAAGATCTACATTGAGACCGGCTGACATTTTGATTTTTGGATGGGTTGGAGGGAAACATGCGTGTGTGGATCTGACCGGGGTTTCTCCTCTCGTGGGGTTGAGTAGTCGGGGTTTTACAGCTGGGCATGCCGCTTTGAAAGCCGCCTCGTGCAAAGTGACAAAACACGAGAAAGCATGCATTGAAAATCAACACGTGTTTATTCCTTTCGCGTTTGATACATTTGGTTTCCTTGCACCTGAGGCGGTGGAACTACTCAACAGAGTCCAACGAGTTATGAACAGTAATGTTATGACACATAGATCCACGGATGTAGTTTTCAAAAGAGTTAGCTTTGCAATCCAAAAAGGGCTAGCGGCGCAGCTTGTTGCTCGTTTGCCTTCAACCACTATGTAAATTCTATTCTGATGAAATAAAGTAAAAATCCAGTTTTCCGACTTCTGAGCTCATTTTCATCCATGGTTCTTGGATTGACTTTTGAAAACTCGGAAGGCACCTATGACGACGACGACACAAAAAAAAATAATAATAAAGAAAAAAAATCTTTGTTAGAAAGTAAATACATGCATATACTTTAACATATATAAACACATACAAAAAATATACTAAAACATATAATTCCATACTTCCAATCTTGGGTCCAGATATTCATGGAGAGCTTCCATATGGTGTGCACGTTGTCGCGTATAAACACCAATCTTCAAGTATTGTTTCCATGGATGACGAAATAGAAAATTCCCATACTGTTACAACCAAGCGTTAAATTGAGTTGGGAATATGCCTATTTCTAAGCAACAAAGTTCAAGAGAGTAGTGGTCAACATTCACATTCGGATATCTCTCAAGACACTGTTATGCATCAATTCTTAATGCTGACAGAACCATCCATGAGCCATCACCAGTCATATATAGTTAGTTAATCATAACCTTATCACTTGGTAAGATTAGTAAAGAAAGATACACTTGTGCATAGTACTCCGTAATATACAAAAACCATACATTATAAAACAGAAACTGATTCAATAAAACCAAATTAAGTTCAAAAGTCTTGATACATAGCTTACAGCCTAACGTTAAATCATAAAACAACCCATGTCAGCTATAGGCTCTACAGGGCACAAAACATAACGTCTAAGAGATTCTAACGGTTGGCACAACGACCTCGCCAAGAAGTCGACTAACAAAAATATAACAGTTTATAACCAACGTTAAAGTTAAAATGTTTCAACATTAAAGTTAAAAAGTTCAGAATGGAGGCGGCCAATTGAGCAGAACGGTTCCTGCATCTTCCAAATGTTTGTGTTTGCCTGGTTCATCTGGTACAGCAACCATAACATTGTACCTATAATCGGATAAAAAGTGACAAACGCTACATAACTCATGGTCTGCTGAGATGATCAGTATATTGCACGGACCGTGTGTAATTGAAATTTTCAAAATGTCAGCCATCATGATGTTCTCCAATGACTCCTCTTTTTTACTAGTTGTCGTGATGTAATTGACGGAGTTGAACTTTAGAGATTCTATAAAGTCTTGATTTCTTTCAGGACCATATGCGTAAAAAGTTATGACACTCTCACCAAGCTTGTCTTTAAGTGAATCAGTGATGTAAGCGACAGTTATCATGTGTTGCTTCTTTTCAACAGTGCACCCTATTATGTCCCACAATACTATGGTCACTCGGTTGTCCAAACATTTTTCTGTTGGGTGTTTGAGTTTCAGGCTTTTAGGTACCTGGTTCTTCCATTTAGTAAACCGTTCCGCTGGTTTTCCAAATAACTTCTCCCATAGAAGAACATGATCACAATATTCAAGCAGTTTTTGTGAGCAGCTCTTTGGCGTCTGAGCTAAAATTATTGTGTAGCCTACGCTACTCAATTCTTTTACGGCTCTTGTAAAGTCCCCATCCCCCGTAATCAACATAATGTACGACGGGGGAGGGTTGACTTGGGCTTTCTTAAACATGTCGACCACCATGGCTTTATCAACCGCATTTTTCAGCTTACTCGGAATATCTCTTAGTGTGTTACACCCCGTGCCCGCTTTGACCAAAAATATAAACTTTTACGCGTAAACGAATTTACTTTGACGGACCCTTCATTACTCTTTTAACCATTAATAAAAATCTATAATATTTCAGACCTTGGAACCATTTTAAATGAAAGTAGACTCAATTACCTTCGAAACGCCGGGTGGCGCGACCTTCAACGACTTACGGATTAAAAGATATGATTTTTGGAAAATCAACTAAAATATGCCAAGACTACCTGTGTACCATACGCCCTTACACCCAAGGTCCAGAAGGGCGTATGGTTTGTTCTCAGAAACTGTGAAAAATGCATTTTTAGGTAGAAGGCCTTATGCCCAGCCCATAGGGCGTATGATGAGGGCGTATGACCTGGTACTCTGAAACACATAAAACCACTTTTAATTGCAGAAGGCCTTATGGCTTAGACGCGGAAGGCCTTATACTCCCATTTACATATTTTACCAAAAACATAACTTTTAACATCTTACTCTAATTTCCGGAAAACGACTTCCATAACTTGAAATAACACAAAAACTTCCAGAAATCGTTAACATAACATATTAAACTCATTCCATAGACACATGACCCGTTTACACCCCAAAATGGGTATATTCTTACTTATGCCAAACACCCCTTTAACTTTTTACCCATAAACACATAAACATACATTGACACACCGTTTAACCACCAAATCGTTATGACACCATTAGTATACATTTTGACCCTTGACTCCACATTACAAATCATTGTAGGACCAACGGGGGTACAATATCAACATAGAGCTCGGTATACTACCTAAGCTCCTAAATGCATACTACCTTCTATCCTTGCATATCCAATCCTTTAACCTTAATCCAAGCCATAACATCACATGTGAACCTTAAGTCTAAGATAAGCTTATTAAGGACATCATCATCATCATCATCATCATCATCATCATCATCATCATCATCATCATCATCATCATCATCATCATCGTCATCATCATCATCATCATCATCATCATCATCATCAAACTTGTAATGGATTGTTGTTATGACTTAACCCTTGGATTAGAACACCTAGCTCTTCATGGATTCATCACCAAGCTTCACCATTTCCCTCCTTTTCTTCTCCAAAATCCGAACATTAAACACACCCTAAATAATAATAGAAATATCTAGAATCTCCTAGTTTATACTAGTTAGATTGCATCTTAGGCCCAAATGACATAACTAGTCCCTTTAGTCCCTTTTTTCCCATTTTAGCCACATCCTACTTATAACCCATTTACCACAATGGCAACTTAGGTCCTTAAAGTCTATTACCTTTCTAGTTGTGCCACATAATACTTTTCATAACCATATAATACATTCTTTGACTATCGGATTTGACTACAATGAAACATTAATTGACTAACCAATCACGTTTAGTTCTTAGTCCATTTCATCTAGCGCGGGGCCTATTTGTGCCCGGGAAACGGGTGTTACAATATCATCCCCCTTATTTAGATTTCGTCCCCGAAATCTCTTGTCCAAACTAACCAAAACTTAGTCCCCTCTTACTCCCGTTCTTAGTACTTTCCGTTCTTCATCCCTTTTTTGTTGCAAAGATCTAAGTGATCTTGCAATTCAAGGTCCACTATACGCACATCATACCCTTAACTCATTCTATTTCTCGCTTAACTTTTCTAATCGTTCATTTCTTCTCAATCATTATGTCATTCAAGGCACAATCCATGCCACTAGTGAATACCATTAAACCATTTCTACGTCTATCACATAACCTACTAATTCGTTCCATTCTAACTTTCCCATCAAGGACTATGTGTCACTTGAACATTACACACCATCTTAACTTTCATAAGTCAACTATTTATTAACTTTATACTTTTACCATAACCTTTTTACTATTCCGTTAGCATTTTACTACACGTTACGTTTGCCCTTACTTCTTTCAATAATTTTCATTCGCATTATGACCATTATGGTCTTTTCTCACATTACAACAATTCACAATCCATTTGTAACCTTGATTTACATTTCCTTAATTGTTTCAACTTTATTCATTAGACACCTAAGTTATAATTTCTCATGACATCTCCCACCTAAGGTCGATATCCAAGTTAGTTTCTATTCACCTATCTTAGTTCTTATGACCATAGCTATTTCTAGACTCCCGTTTCTACCCCTTTACCCCACTCATGCCATGTCGGGAACACATAAGCCCACTCATTCATACTTCCTTATTTACATAGAGAGGCGTCCCAAACGATGTAAATAAAGAAGTACAAACTCATGGTTCGGTGATTCACAACTTCTTTATTCAAATAAAAAGGCGTCGCAATCCATTTAAATAAAGAAACCATAAACCATCCTACTTATACACTTCCGACATAACACTCGTACTATCCGTTTCAGATTTAACTTTTAACCTCTTCATTATTTTTACATTTTATGACACCCTTTAACTTTTTAGACTTGGATCCATTCCGTTACCACATTTGCTTTGAGGATATATTTATATGCCAAAGATGTAGGCAACCCCATTGCCAATGAAGGCAATACGTTTCATCCCGAAGGATCTTTAACATATCCCGAAGGATCATTGACCATTTATCCCGAAGGATTCTTTAACATTCATTAGCTTGGCCATCCCGAAGGATACCATCTTTAACCTTACACATTTAACTTTGGATCCAAGTCTTTAACATTTAACACACACATCATCTTATCCATTTTATTTAGTTTAAGCAAGCGTCATAGGGCATATGAAACCTGCTTATCATATTCATACATTTTTATATAATTACGCTTCTCACTTTAACTTACATTATAAACTTGCTTAGCCCAAATCAGTCTAAAAGTTTGGGCTAGGCCGTAGTACCTACATTCTTTAACCCACGTTAAACATTTCCAACACCTTTACCATTACTCCTTTAGTCTACCCGACTCTTTCCATAATTAACCTTACATAGGTTATCAATTATAACATACTCATTACCATCCGTTTATCCTTCTTTCACGTTTTAAACATTAACACATTCATTAGCATCGTTCATTCATCTTACACATTTTAAATAGGTTTCATTATCCCACACTTCCGTTAAAATACTAATCACCGCTAATGGGGCACATTAGCCGTGACATAATATTCAAGGCAACACCTTAACCTCATACACACGCATCTCATTCTCAGTTACATTCTTAACTTATCGCATTTAACTTTTAGCATTTAAACTTTTTCATTCAATTCCATCCTTTACATACCAACTCACTTTATCACTACTTCACGTTCACACTTAAATTTCAAGTACTTTACCTTACCGTTTACTCGTCTCTATACCAATTTAACATTAGTCTTTAGTCACTAAATATAATGAGACCATATGTTGGTCACATTTCATGCCATCATTCCCTAACCTCATTCTTTAACCTTCAAGTCATTAAACACTTAATCATTAGTTCGTTAGTTTCATCTTGTCTTTTCACGCTATACCTTAGTACGTTTAATATCATTATGATCCACGCTTAAAGCGTCATTACTTAATTCACTTGCTAGCCCATCTCTAATATTACTTACCATTCCTACTCATATTCCATTACCGTTACTCTAACATACATTCGTATAATCACAATATAATCACCGGCACCAACCAAGGTGCATGACTAACAAAATCATTTAAACAATTCAAGTCCTCCATGGACTCACATCACATAAACATTAAAACATTAAAACACATTCATCATACTTACTAACTTGAATTCACATAACGCATCACACATTCCTCATTCTAGCTTAAACATATATCTTACGCATTTCTTATACTTACGTTCAACGCTTCTACGAGTGGTTTAAGACTAGGCAACCTAAGTGGAAACCTAATTCACTTAAACCGAGGCTCTAATACCAATTTGTTACACCCCGTGCCCGCTTTGACCAAAAATATAAACTTTTACGCGTAAACGAATTTACTTTGACGGACCCTTCGTTACTCTTTTAACCATTAATAAAAATCTCTAATATTTCAGACCTTGGAACCATTTTTAAATGAAACTAGACTCAATTACCTTCGAAACGCCGGGTGGCGCGACCTTCAACGACTTACGGATTAAAAGATATTATTTTTGAAAAATCAACTAAAATATGCCAAGACTACCTGTGTACCATACGCCCTTACACCCAAGGTCCAGAAGGGCGTATGGGTTGTTCTCAGAAACTGTGAAAAATGCTTTTTTAGGCAGAAGGCCTTATGCCCAGCCCATAGGGCGTATGATGAGGGTGTATGACCTGGTACTCTGAAACACATAAAACCACTTTTAATTGCAGAAGGCCTTATGGCTTAGACGCGGAAGGCCTTATATTCCCATTTACATATTTTACCAAAAACATAACTTTTAACATCTTACTCTAATTTCTGGAAAATGACTTCAATAACTTGAAATAACACAAAAACTTCCAGAAATCGTTAACATAACATATTAAACTCATTCCATAGACACATGACCCGTTTACACCCCAAAATGGGTATATTCTTACTTATGCCAAACACCCCTTTAACTTTTTACCCATAAACACATAAACGTACATTGACACACTGTTTAACCACCAAGTCGTTATGACACCATTGGTATACATTTTGACCCTTGACTCCACATTACAAATCATTGTAGGACCAACGTGGGTACAATATCAACATAGAGCTCGATATACTACCTAAGCTCCTAAAGGCATAATACCTTCTATCCTTGCATATCCAATCCTTTAACCTTAATCCAAGCCATAACATCACATGTGAACCTTAAGTCTAAGATAAGCTTATTAAGGACATCATCATCATCATCATCATCATCATCATCATCACTACCTTTCATCATCATCATCATCATCATCAAACTTGTAATGGATTGTTGTTATGAACTAACCCTTGGATTAGAACACCTAGCTCTTCATGGATTCATCACCAAGCTTCACCATTTCCCTCCTTTTCTTCTCCAAAATCCGGACATTAAACACACCCTAAATAATAATAGAAATGTCTAGAATCTCCTAGTTTATACTAGTTAGATTGCATCTTAGGCCCAAATGACATAACTAGTCCCTTTAGTCCCTTTTTTCCCATTTTAGCCACATCCTACTTATAACCCATTTACCACAATGGCAACTTAGGTCCTTAAAGTCTATTACCTTTCTAGTTGTGCCACATAATACTTTTCATAACCATATAATACATTCTTTGACTATCGGATTTGACTACAATGAAACATTCATTGACTAACCAATCACGTTTAGTTCTTAGTCCATTTCATCTAGCGCGGGGCCTATTTGTGCCCGGGGAATGGGTGTTACATAGTGACACTCCAATCTCATCGCATTCTCTTCTAGCTTTAGGAGATAACTTTCTACTACCATAACCATATATATATCCAATGTCTTTATATTTGGGAAGTTCAATTTTAAATGTTCTTTCATGTGGCGAACTCCATCCTTGTAACCAACATCATCAGGAATAGGACAATTTTCCATATCCCAATGTAAAAGAATCTTAATCTCAGGTTCTTGACCACGAGGCTTCATTGTTGACACCTAGAACAACAATAAACCATGAGATTCCAATAACAAATACATGAACAGTTTATATTTATGCGTGTAGGATACTAAATAAGTTCACAAACACGAAACTAACTTGTGGTATGGATCGTTACATGTGAGAAAGAAAGAAGAAATATAGAGAGAGAAAGTTAGAGAGAGAAAGAGGTGAAGCCTTGGAGAGAAAACCAAAAAAAAGAAAATAGATTATGAGAAGGCTTACCCTCTCCAAGGATGGAGAGGGTATTTATATGTACATGGGTTTTTGCCACTTGGGCGTGCCACTTGAGCTGCGGATCAGGTATACTAAGGGTAAAGACCCGTCCTTCTTCCGCGAACTAATCTACTACTAATCTACGTTTTACTAACTAATATAACTACTACGAGCTAAACAATGCTTAATCATATCTGGGGGTGACCGAATCTTTCTCATACTAAAAACGTATTCCTAACAATCTCCCCCTAAGGGAGGTCACCTCTGAAAATCATTCTTGAATTCTTGCATTGAGATATTTGTAGATGCTTTTGTAGCTCGTAGTTGTTGATTCTTCATTGATGTATGACTCAAGATGACTTCTTTGATATATATGATGATCTTTGACTTTGCTCTTCGCTCTTCATCCAAATAATTAGCTTCAAGTCATCTTTGAGTGTATGTGTTTCTTTGTGATGTTGTGATTGTCTTTGTGATGTAATGCTTACACTTTTCTGGATCATGATCTTCTGCATCAGAGTTGTGGAAGCATAGTTGAAGCCCATTCCTTGATCATGATGTTTTTATATTTGTGGTTGAAGTGTAAGCATGAGATGATGAATCTGCATCTTTTCAGCAATCGGCATCAATCGTCGGTTTCTTTATCTCAGGTGTGAATACGTCTTTCCAACATGCCCTTACATCTTTGTTGAGTAGATCTTCACGGTTGAAAAGTTCTGACGACTCCTTGTAGATGTTGGTATGAGCATGTGGAACTTGAGTGATGGTGGTGAACATGGTAAGTTCGGTATGTTGAGCTGCATAAAACTTGGTTAGTGATAAACATACCGGCACTTACAGGTTCAGACTCCGAGATCGCAACAGCATAGTGTGAACGTTTCTCTAATCCTTACCAAGGCCGTTCCTAATTTCGGGATGCCCCGAAAGGCGCTTTTCACTGCACATACCGAAAGCTACACACAACGATTAGGTGAGTCGCTGGACGATCACCCACGACTGTAGACCTTTTGTCGACACCACCGTAAACACTAAGCGTAATCCCACAAGAGATTACCGAAGTGACCTGTGTCGAGGGCTGTTTGATGTTGACCCTGGCAGGAGTTTCCACTCAATCACTGGGAAAAAAATACTTATGTATATTCCCCTCATAGTGTTCCTTGGGGCAGATTGCTAAGATCTGCGGTAGGACTCAAAATATTACAACCCGGGGGTGTCCTTAATGTTGACACAACCATGTGTTAGAACGCTATCAAGTGTTCCTATTGAGCATCTTTTGATACATCTCTCTGGCTCTCAGACTCGATAAGATGCACATTGGTGATCCTATGGGGAACTAGGGAGGGGTCTCCTGGTTTCAATATCAACTAGCTCTAAGAGACAGGTCGACTAGGAATTACACCGGGTTCCGGTGGAGAATGAAACAAGCCTCTATTAAGAGAACTTGAGTTTTGGCTGGGAAAGTTTGAGTTGCCAGTGCGTCACTGGGTCCATACGTCTTTTCTTCAATCACTGATGGTTACCTTGAGTAACAATCAGTAGCATACTTGAATTTAACCGTTTCTGCCCTAAGCGTTGAATAATTGGAGGGCTATTTCTTTTCACCTTTCTCATTTTCATTTCTT
>LBNU01024695.1:11877-24085 GCA_014162995.1 Artemisia annua | reverse complement strand
GGGTTCATCTTAAAGTGCTCGAATTCATCGTACAATTGAGACTCACGATCTTCCTTTGTTAGTTCTGAACCAGCTAGCAACATTTTGACATTTTCCCAAACGGCTTTGGCCTCAGTGATGAAGTTAATCAGTTTGTAGATGTCCTTCGGTAGCCCTTGTACCACAATGTTTGAAGCACGAATGTCAGCATCATATCATTTCTTTTCCGCTTCATTCAGATCATTGTACGTACGAGGTCTGTCAATTCTAAAGGTGACTGTCCCATCATCACCAGTGGAGATAACATCTCTGGTAGTACCCATTTGGAACGGCCCTTCATCAATTAATCTCATAATGTTCTCCCCATTTTCTTTGCCTTGACAATACAAGCGAATTCTTTGTGACCAAGACTCATAGTCCGTTCTTTCTAGCATTGGAGGTCGATTGTCAGACCAAGCAGCTTGGATATCATCAATAGATGTTATAGTAGTCATGATGACAAGGTCTTAGACAGGATTTTACAACACACGTGACTTAAACTGAGAAATCGATTCTTTCCCGGGATTTTACTAAAGTCAACCAGGAAAACCGCTAAGATGAGTAAACCGCTGGAACAGTAACCGCTAAAAGAAAAACGCTGATGTAATAACCGCTGAAACTTAACCGTTGGAATAGTAACCGCTGATTATTAAACCGCTGACAATAGTAACCGCTGACAGAGTAACCGCTAGTAAAGTGAACCGCTGGAAGTTAACCGCTGAATCAGTACAAAGTACAGCGTAATGTTCGCTGATCAACTTGTACTAACCGCTAGTACTTAACCGCTGAAACCCAAGTTAACCGCTGCGAAGAACACCTTAACATAGAGCAAACCGCTGGCAAGAAAAAGGTTCCAAAATCACTCGTATACTTCACAGACGTTAGATTTAGTCCAACCAACTGATAAACTGGATTAATCTAACCCCTCTAATCCTAGAAGTACAAGAAAGAACACAAGAATCACTACGAACAAGCTCCAAAATGAGTAAAAACCACCCTAAACTAATAGAAACAAAAACAAACCATACACCACAAGTCCTACAATCCCTAGGATGTAACCATGGCTCTTGATACCAATTGTAGGATACTAAATAAGTTCACAAACACGAAACTAACTTGTGGTATGGATCGTTACACGTGAGAAAGAAAGAAGAAATATAGAGAGAGAAAGTTAGAGACAGAAAGAGGTGAAGCTTTGGAGAGAAAATTAAAAAAAAAAAGAAAATAGATTATGAGAAGGCTTACCCTCTCCAAGGATGGAGAGGGTATTTATATGAACATGGGTTTTTGCCACTTGGGCGTGCCACTTGGGCTGCGGATCAGATATACAGTGGGTAAAGACCCGTCCTTCTTCCGCGAACTAATCTACTACTAATCTATGTTTTACTAACTAATATAACTACTAGGAGCTAAACAATGCTTAATCATATCTGGGGGTGACCGAATCTTTCTCATACAAAAAACGTATTCCTAACAATGCGCATACATATAAATTGCAAGATAATTATGCACCTAAAAGTAAGAATGACACAATGATGGGAAAGAAGAAGTGAAATGATAAGGGTCTTCAGAGAACTCGACATTGAGTACAGCTGCCTCGTCTTGATATACATGTCAAGAGCATCGGAGGACTTATTTCCAATATGTCTCCACTCAAACGACGAACTTGTTAGTATGTAACTATACCATTTAATAACAAAAACATACACGAATAAGTCCAAGAAATAACTAAAGATGTCGAATCCAGTGTTATTAGAACTATTACTACATATATACTTCTTATATGAGTTATACAATCGAGTTACAACTTACAAGTAATCGTTTATTGTTCTGTTGATGTCTTGTTGTAGTATTAGATTAAACATGGTACACTCTTTTGCTCTAGCGATGTTTCTAGACACATAGAACATACAAGCTACGATATAAGAGCTTAAACCTTTATAAGATCTAGCTACGATATTCCGTCACTCACACTCCGATAAACCGCAAAGTGACGTCAATTTTTTTTTCTTTTTTTCTTTTAATTAAATGATGAATATATGAGCATAAAGCAATATTTTATAAAAACAAGTTTAGTTAACAAAATGTAGTTGTTGATGGACTACCTGTGAGATGATCGGGAAAATGAGATGACCGGAGCTTCAATAATCCATCACTGATCTGATAAAGTGACGTCACCTTCAATAACCTGAATTTAAAAAAAAATGAAAATATGAATCTATGAAGCAATAATTTATAAAAACACAAATGTAAACAACAACTACGACGGCGGCATTACGTCTTGGGAGAGAGACAGAGGAAGGAAAGAAAAAATAAAGGTGAGAGGACTACACTTGCTACAATATGACCAGATTTGACAATAATAAAGAGGGAAAATTTTTTTTGTTTTTTTGATATATTTTCAGTTTTTGCACACTAGTTTGGATTATTTGCAGTTTTGGTTTGCATTTTTTGCTATTTTTGTTCATGTTCCTTTTATGTAAACAGAGTACTGAAATGTGTAAGTTTATTTTGAAATGTGTAATGCACTAATGGCAAATTCAAAAAAAGGGGATTAAGATGGCTTTGTCTAGTTTTGTCATGGTTCTATTTTTGGACATATGGGTTGAAGTTTCAATAGATACTAAAGATTTAAAATGATTATAGTCTAAGACTCTAAGTTTCGATTTGACATGTTCATAGTAAAAATAAATACAAGTCATCTAAAAAGATTTCACTAATGATGGAGAGATCTCACAACTTTTAACTTTAAATAATTTTATCTATGTCACAAGTAAAGAAAAACTCACTTATTAACCAAAACAACGAAAAGGTAATTATTGCTTGTTTATATGTATAACTTATATTTTTGCATATTACATAGTATTTTGAGAGATGCTTGGAATTTAGACATGTTTTATTATACTAGAATGTCAAGCCTATTTTCTTGACAAAATGTTAGTTTATATAGTACCACACTAGTTAAGGTAACTCATTTTAAGTTCGAAAGTTTAAATCCCTTAGTAACAAATATGGCCGTTATAATCGTAAAACCAAAACCAAAGTCATTTTGACAAGAATCATTCAGAAGAAAGATGTCAAATTCGTTAATAAAATGAGTACATTTAATGACTTGGTCTTGCATCCAAATCTCAGGAGCTCACTAAATCCGAAGATCACAGTGCCTTGAGACGCTTACCTTATTGGTTACTTGAGTATATAAAGCTAGCATCAAATATTTTCGGTTTATAGGGTACTTGATATAAACAAAAGTATATGTAATTACTATGCACATTACATGTATAAGGCTGGGCACAGTCGATCGGTCCTTGGGATCGGTCGACCGATATTTTGCTCGGTCATCACCACTGTGGCCAAAAGGTTACCATCGGTCGTCGGTCACCATTTTGAAAAAATGGTCGAAATATTGACCGATATTTTGCACACACTTTTCAAAGGAGAACTTTTAAACAAACATTTACCCAGTGGTTTGGCTTGTATTTGGGAAGACAAAGTTGGCCATGGTGGCTGGTTAAGTTGGCCATGGTTTGACTTGTAAGTTTGCAGGTTGCGTACCTTGTGGTTTGGCTTGTAACTCAATAATGAAACGAGCTGTTATAAATTCATTATATATTTATATGTAAATAAGAAAGACAAGAACACACAAGTAATTTATTGTTTAAAAAGTGTTATGCTTTCAGCATTTTGTGAACCAAGTTGTTGATTATCTCCTAATTATTTTTTTTTTCAAAATAGAATTATAGCATAACTGAATATGAGTCAACTTAAAATAACTTAAACGAATGACATATTTCAAATCAACCCAAGTTCAATAATCCACGCCTCAACTAAGTAACTCAAAACGAATTTTTTGATAATTAGTAGAATAATGGGTCGTCATAATTAACTTCTACCAAGTAGCAAGTAATACATTCTCAATCAAAAATTCAGAAAAAATTTAAAGGGCCTCAAATTAAGATTGCATAGGCCACAATTAACAATTGTGGGATGTGAAAAGGCCTCTTATGTATATATATGTAATGGACTTTTAGAAAAATTTGGTGCCCCTGAAAAGATTGGGCCCTGGGCGGTGGCCCAGCTTGCCCTTGCTCACAACCGGTTACAAGTAATCGTTTATTGTTGTGTTGATGTCTTGTTGTAGTATTAGATTAAACATGGTACACTCTTTTGCTCTAGCGATGTTTCTAGACACATAGAACATACAAGCTACGATATAAGAGCTTAAACCTTTATAAGATCTAGCTACGATATTCCGTCACTCACACTCCGATAAACCGCAAAGTGACGTCAATTTTTTTTTCTTTTTTTCTTTTAATTAAATGATGAATATATGAGCATAAAGCAATATTTTATAAAAACAAGTTTAGTTAACAAAATGTAGTTGTTGATGGACTACCTGTGAGATGATCGGGAAAATGAGATGACCGGAGCTTCAATAATCCATCACTGATCTGATAAAGTGACGTCACCTTCAATAACCTGAATTTAAAAAAAAATGAAAATATGAATCTATGAAGCAATAATTTATAAAAACACAAATGTAAACAACAACTACGACGGCGGCATTACGTCTTGGGAGAGAGACAGAGGAAGGAAAGAAAAAATAAAGGTGAGAGGACTACACTTGCTACAATATGACCAGATTTGACAATAATAAAGAGGGAAAAATTTTTTTGTTTTTTTGATATATTTTCAGTTTTTGCACACTAGTTTGGATTATTTGCAGTTTTGGTTTGCGTTTTTTGCTATTTTTGTTCATGTTCCTTTTATGTAAACAGAGTACTGAAATGTGTAAGTTTATTTTGAAATGTGTAATGCACTAATGGCAAATTCAAAAAAAGGGGATTAAGATGGCTTTGTCTAGTTTTGTCATGGTTCTATTTTTGGACATATGGGTTGAAGTTTCAATAGATACTAAAGATTTAAAATGATTATAGTCTAAGACTCTAAGTTTCGATTTGACATGTTCATAGTAAAAATAAATACAAGTCATCTAAAAAGATTTCACTAATGATGGAGAGATCTCACAACTTTTAACTTTAAATAATTTTATCTATGTCACAAGTAAAGAAAAAATCACTTATTAACCAAAACAACGAAAAGGTAATTATTGCTTGTTTATATGTATAACTTACATTTTTGCATATTACATAGTATTTTGAGAGATGCTTGGAATTTAGACATGTTTTATTATACTAGAATGTCATGCCTATTTTCTTGACAAAATGTTAGTTTATATAGTACCACACTAGTTAAGGTAACTAATTTTAAGTTCGAAATTTAAAATCCCTTAGTAACAAATATGGCCGTTATAATCGTAAAACCAAAACCAAAGTCATTTTGACAAGAATCATTCAGAAGAAAGATGTCAAATTCGTTAATAAAATGAGTACATTTAATGACTTGGTCTTGCATCCAAATCTCAGGAGCTCACTAAATCCGAAGATCACAGTGCCTTGAGACGCTTACCTTATTGGTTACTTGAGTATATAAAGCTAGCATCAAATATTTTCGGTTTATAGGGTACTTGATATAAACAAAAGTATATGTAATTACTATGCACATTACATGTATAAGGCTGGGCACAGTCGATCGGTCCTTGGGATCGGTCGACCGATATTTTGCTCGGTCATCACCACTGTGGCCAAAAGGTTACCATCGGTCGTCGGTCACCATTTTGAAAAAATGGTCGAAATATTGACCGATATTTTGCACACACTTTTCAAAGGAGAACTTTTAAACAAACATTTGCCCAGTGGTTTGGCTTGTATTTGGGAAGACAAAGTTGGCCATGGTGGCTGGTTAAGTTGGCCATGGTTTGACTTGTAAGTTTGCAAGTTGCGTACCTTGTGGTTTGGCTTGTAACTCCATCTGCCTTAGTTTTTGCAGTTTGGGAAGACAAAGTACTGTTTGAAGTGAGTTACAATATTTATTTTCCATGCAACACATGTGTTTAATATGGTACGTTGCATGGATTATTTATTTATTTTGATCCTCGCAATCATACGTGTGAAGAGAGAATGGTAACATGTATATATATTACTGGGGGTGGCAATCGAGTCGTCTTCGGACTAACCTATTCGGGTTCGCGAGTTGGCGGGTTATTATAACCTCGACCCAAACACAACCCATTTATTGATCGTGTCAAGAAACTTAACCCAAACCCAAACATGCATAACACGTGTAACCCATTTGTGACACGTTTAACCTGTTTAAGTAAGCATGTCAACCGATGAATAAGGTTGGCGGTTTATCAATTTAACTAGTTCAAATGCGAAAATGATGTAAGGATCTGAAAATTAATAAAAATAACATACATTTAACTAGAAGAAAAATTTCAATGAGGTATAAGATATTATCATAATTTACTCATATTAAGTACATAACAAAATACATTTAATCCAAATCCAATATAAAATCCAAGTTCTATATATATATATTAATGTTAGAGGTTTATATACTTAAACAGGTTCACGGGTTGACTTGTTTAATAATTACTCAACCCAAACACGACCCGTTTATTAAACGGGTTAGAAGGCTTGACCTGTTTTTAACCCAAACATGTTTATCCTTAATCCAAACATGTTTAACTTCGTGTCGGGTTTGTGTCATTTATCGTGTCATGTCGAGAATTGCCACCCCTATATATTACTCCTCCGCCCCATATTAAATGTCCACTTTTAACTTTTGGAGTTTTTTTCTTCAACTTTGACCTTAAATATTTTTGTTTGTATTATATAATACTTGATGAAAATTAGGCTAGGCACAGTGGTGACCTATATTCCATCATCTTTCCGGCTGCCACGTCAGCTTTCTCTCTCCAACAACTAACACAACCAAAGTGCCACAGTGGTGACCCATATTGCATCATTTTTTTATTTTTTTTTCAGAAAAAACCATTTTTTACACAAACATAAATTTTATTAATAAAAACGTAAACGATACGAAATTAAAACATTACAATACTAAATTAAAAACTTAAACAACTAAAAACTTAAACTATTAAATAAAAAAAACCATTTTGTGTTTGATTTATTGTTTGAATTATGTTTGAAAGTGTGTGCTTGAAAGTGGGTTTGATGTGGGTATTTATATGATGAAAAGTGGTAAAGATTAAAAAAAAAAAGATTTTTTGTTTTTTTTTAATAACTGGTAACTTTTTTTAAATGTGGGATTCTTTTTCACAAACGGTACAAACTTTGTGTGCATAAAGTCGGTTGTATTTGCAACCCATTTGGTTTTTTTTTGTGTCGGCGACCGATTTCACAAACACTCCCCACAGTGGAGGCAACCGATCTCCATATCGGTTGAACCATTCTCTCGACCGAAATAATGCGTTCCACTGTGAGAAGCCTTATATCTAACGAAAATACATTTACAACTCAATTCATTCATATATTTTGCATCAAGTATTATATATAACACACATAAAAATATTTAAAGTCAAAGTTTATAAAAAAAGACTTTGAAAAATCAAAGTGGATATTTAATATGGGACAGAGAGAATATATTACATGGAAAAAAATTGAATTATAACAAATAAATAATAAACAAAAAATAACTCGGTTACTAATGTGGTGACTTGGTCATCGTCAGGTTGTCGGAGAGAAAAAGCTGATGTGATAAGGTCGTGTCTCGTCACGACTGTGCCCAACCTAAGTATTTTGAAAAGTACCTGAACTTTTTTTTTTTTTTTTTTTTAATTGGTAAAAAGGTAAATGTCACATGGCACGAATAATACAATAATTTGCTTTAAAAAAGATGTGCACCAATTTTGTATTATGAAAAAAAAGGGACGTAGGATCAACAGAAAGTTGTCAGTCTATCTATATGAAATCTTGTTTGATATTAAAAATATATGCACTGTCTTAACCTAGTAAAGCAATGCACCGCCCTATCCCAGGGCAAGGGTTCACATATTTCCTAGATTTGACGTTAAAAATGAGTTCTTTAGCTCGCGTGACCAAACTAATGAGTCATTAACTTTTTGTATTCATATGAAACACGGTCTTGGCACAACAACGTTAAGAACTATTAATCAATGATCAATCTTTCGTCTTAATGAGTCATTAGCTTTTTGTATTCATATGAAACACGGTGTTGGCACAACAACGTTAAGAACTATTAACCAATGATCAATCTTTCGTCTTGGGTACCAACGCGTTACTTATGTATCTTTGAGTGTGTGGACATCAATATAAAGAATAATAATGTTTCGAGCCACTCTTATTTGCTATTACACAAATAATAAATATATTTTACCGGTGGTATTAAAATATTGAGACATAACATTGAATTTATTGGCACTCGACCGTCAAGTAAGTATGAGAGATCTACATGCTTGATATTTATCATCCATGGGTAACGTTATTAATTGTTGATGATGTTACCTACGATTTTGTTTTATTTAAGTTCTTCGAAATCGAGTCCATAAATCTCTCTTTACAGAAAGATAGTTGTTTTGGTGATTTTTTGGGTACCAAGTTCCGTTTGGGTTCTAATCCAAGAAATACGTGATGAAGAGGCAGAACATATATATATACCTTGTGTCTTTTCTTAATGGATACGTGATGAAGAGGGGTAAATGGGTTTATCGCTCTTTTCTACCCCGACTGCACGGGTGTGTACGTAAAACCTGTTGCGGCCTTTCATCCCAATCACAGATTTGTAAGTCTCCATCTCCCTTGCTTTCTTGTTGTATATTCTTAGATCACCGGTTCATAATACCTAGCCTCGACATGAACTTATCATTGATCTAAATGCATATTAATACATGCATCATTTAATTCGGTAAGGATCAGTAATGATAGTGTAATACACATACATTATCACAGATTTACATATTCATGTTGTGTAATTTTCTGAAAATGCAAATATACATCTCATAGTAAAATTATATATATGCTCTAGTGAATAACCAATAGTTTAGATGCAGGGCCGGAGATAAAGGGGGTCCGGGGGGTCACGTCCCAAATGAAAAAAAACTGTAATGTAAATTTTTGAAAATTTTCGGCTATTTTTGTAATTTGCCCCCTCCAACGGACCAATTTTTTGTGTAGTTTTTAAAATTTATTATATTTTGCCCCTCGACAATAAAGTTCTGGCTCCGCCCCTGATTAGATTAGATGTACTTGACTATATGCTTATACTGAAAGATACGCTAGGTTAAAGGTTGTGCTATTGGTAGGTAACATTTACCTTAATGTGGAGCATTGGAACTATTTGACAGTAATTATTTTTACTTTTGTTTTAAGACCAGTTTTATTCTATGAGAAATGGTAAAAGAAGAAATGACATAGGGTTTGCAGAAAAGAGAATGACTTTGTTCTTTTTCGAAATAAAAATGTACACTTTTCCTCATGGTTAAGTTTTCATATAACCTTATTATGAATGTGAATTCAGTCATGATATATAGTTGGAAATGAGATGTATAAATTCGTATATACTTTTTGCAAGCATGAAAAAGAGTTTATAAAATTGTTTACCATTATATTTTTACATCAAACGTTATCGGAATAATTACACTACCTAGTGATCTGGTGTATGCTACATATCTGCAATAGCAAAATCATTACTACCATAAAAATAATCATATGTGATTAAACATTTTATGGTACATGTACCAACCATGTCACATTGAATAACATAANACGGGGGCTATTTGGTTAGATTAACGGGGGCTGCAGATTGCACACAAGTGAAACACAAGCCGCAAGTGAAAGCCGCAAGTGAAACACAACAAAGATCTTAGGCTGCCGAAATGTCTAATTCACCATTTTACACAGAAGAGGTAACATTAGGCTCAGATTATATATTGGTGCAACATAAGCAAGTTTATCATATTTGGCTGCAACTTCAAAGGTTGCAAAATAATTTTTTTCTTTTTTGCCGTCCATTCGGTAATGCCACGCCAAAATCAAAACTTTTTTTTTAAATCATCATCGCCTTATATCAGTTTTTTTTAAAACAAACTGTTTAAATCAAACTGCTTATCAAGTTTCAAAAGCAAACTGCTTAAACCATGTTACAAAAGCAAACTGCTTAAACCAAGTTTGAAATCTACTTAAAATAACAAACTGCTTATCAAGCATATAAGCAGTTTTATAAACAGTTTCATCACAAACTGCTTATCAAGCATATTAGAGAGGGTTAATCTAACCAAATAACCCCCGTCAAAATAACCCACCCCATAGGGGTCAGAGCTCAACATAATCATATATCACATACCTGTGGACTGTGGGGGGTAGGCAAGAGCACGTTTTCATACCACTCAAAGGTGGCAGATCAAGGTGTTAACCTACCCACAGCCACAGGTATTCATCACCACAGAACCACCAACATCATCACATATCTCATTCAATTAGGGTTTCATAAAAATTTGGGGTTTTTAAAATTAATTAGTAAATCTTTCAATTAACATAGGTTAATTGAAAGATTTCAAGTTAATTTAAAAAAACCCCAAAATTACCAAACCCTAAATTTTTTAGATCTAATTAGGGTTTCGTAAAAAATTGGGGGTTTTTTATATTAATCAGTAAATCTTTCAATTAACATAGGTTAATTGAAAGATTACTCGTTAATTTTGAAAACCCCCAATTTTTTGGAGAACCCTAATTAGATCTAAAAAATTTAGGTTGAAACAGAAGATAATTTAATTTAAAAAACCCCCCAAAATTACCAAACCCTAAATTTTTTAGATCTAATTAGGGTTTCGTAAAAAATTGAGGGTTTTTATATTAATCAGTAAATATTTCAATTAACATAGGTTAATTGAAAGATTACTCGTTAATTTTAAAAACCCCCAAATTTTTACGAAACCCTAATTAGATCTAAAAAAATATTTTTTGAACGTATAACCACAAAACCACCAACAATATCAAACAATTGATTTTTTTTACGAAACCCTAACTAGTTAATTTTAAAAACCCCAAAATTTTTTTCAAAACCCTAATTTATAAAAATTAAGCGTTTCATAAAATTTATATAGATCCGTTAAATTTAACCACAAATATTTCAATTAACAAACGTTAATTGAAATATATCAATCAATTTTTGAAAAACCCCCAATTTTTTTTATGAAACCCTGATTTTTGAAACCCAGAATCAGATAACAAGTAGCACTTACCATAAAATCCATCACATATCACACACACACGCTATCTCTCTATCTCATCATGTTTCTCAAACCCAGAATCAAGAATCTGAGTGGTGATTTTAGATCTAAAATAGAGAGAGAAACATAGAGAGAAAAAGATAGAGAGGGAAACAGAGATTAGCGTGTGTGTGTGTGTGTGTGTGTGAGACGGGATTGGTATAGCGTGTGTGTGTGACAGCTGTCCCACCCACTTATAACTCTCTTTTTTTGTTTTTTTTGTTTTTTTGTTTTGTTTTTTTTTGTTTTGTTTTTTTTTTGTTTTTTTTATTGTAAATGGTATATAAATAAATTGAAAAAATTGTAAATGGTAATTAAAATAAAATGTAATAAAATTTGTAAAAGTTGTAAAAAATTATGTAAAATGTAAAAGTTATTTGTAAATAAAATTTGTCGTAAAATTTGTAGTAATAAAAAGTTAAATAAAAGTTTTAAATGTAAAAATGTAAAAGTTGTAAAAAATTATGTAAAAATGTAAAAATGTTAAAAAAAAAAAGTATGTTATAAAAAATGTTATGTATTTTCAGGTTTTCGATTCTCACGAGCAAATGACTGAGTGGGTGCAAAATATAGCTCGGGGGCTCGGTTTTGTAGTTGTTAAAAATAGAATCAAATCAATGTTCGGTCAGATGAACGAAATCAATTATAGGTGTACAAAGGATGGGAAGTATACACCTCAAGGTATAGGAAAACGGAAAACCAAAACATGTAAAACCGAATGTCCATTCAGATTAGTTGCGAAATATCATCGAACACCGAATTTTTGGATTTTGAGGGTGAAAGATGATACGCATAATCATGTTATGCTAGAGTCGTTGCATGGTGTTCCATATGCAATGCGATTAGAGAATGATGAGTTGGGTTTGGTCGACGAATTGACACAATATAACGTACGACCACGTAATATACTTTCAACAATAAAGGGTCGTAATCCAGATAACGTGTCTAGCCTCAGAACTATATATAACGCACAAGATAAGCTCCGGAGAGCCAGAGTAGGTGATAGAACTCCAATTCAAGTTCTTTACTCGCATTTGA
>LBNU01024693.1:0-15589 GCA_014162995.1 Artemisia annua | reverse complement strand
GACTGAGAACAGATTGTGACCGAGGCCTTCAACATAATAAACACGACTAATTTCGATATTCCCACTGACATAGTCCCCATACCCCATAATTGCAGCGAAGTGATCATTTCCGAATCTGACAGTACCAATGAACTTTGAGACAAAGTTTCTTAACAGTTTTAGATTGCCTGTCATGTGTCGGGAGCATCCGCTATCAACAATCCAGAGAACAATTTGAACCACCTGCATCACACAAAGGAGACGACGATGGCACAATGGTAAGGTTGGAACCCAAAGAAGTTGTGGGTTCCGTTGGGTTAGAAGTACACAGATTAATAATTTTAGGAATCCATTTAAAGTTATGTGTCCTTTGTAACCAACGTTGCCAATTCCAGCTAGATTTTGCTTTCTTCTTAGTGAATTCGCTAAGTGATGGCATGTTCCTAGAATTATTGATCGCAACAACTGGGGTGACTACATCATCTTTAGAAACTACACAAGGCATAAGTCCTAGCACATATTTTGAAGCATTAGTGGGCCTAGATTTTCTGCCTGATGTACGTTTCTTAAAACGAGATAAAAGAGAATTTGCAACACACTTAGAATGATCACCAGACAACATACTATTACGACAAAACACACATGAAGCATTAACATTCAAAGCATTTAAAGGTTCATCATTCGTTACACAAAGATTAGGATTACAATTGACCAGATCAGAATCTAAATCTAGTGCAAGATGAGTTTTATTCAAAGTCCTAGGGTGTTCTTCTACTTTAGAGGCTTCTAGTGTCTCTCTTCTACGTTGCAAAATCCTATTCTTCCTTTTCATACGTTTACGCTTGGATCTGCTAACGCTAGGAGTGGCAACTATTTCTGTAGAAGTGGAAGGATCCAAATTAGACTGCTGAGTGTGTTGTGCTACATTGGTTATGTCTAATGAGTACATTCCTGGTGCAACTACTTTAGTGTTGACATATTTTCCTTTTTCAAGTTTACGTATTTTCTCTTTCAACTCAATGATAATGTGTTGTTTATCTTGAATTTCACTGTCGAGCTTTCTGTTTGAATAGAGATAGTTATCTCGACTCTTTTGCCAATAGTCTGTAACTTCTTGCAATTCTGCAATTTCCTTTTCATATTTTGAAATTTGACTTTTTAATTCCTCATTTTCTTTTTGAAAAGATGTGGAGGTGTTAAGACTTTGCAGTTTCAGTTCGAAATCAAGACTTTGGTTTTGACACCATTCAAGCTTTTTGTTGAGTTGAAAAATCTCATTAGAAAGTTTGTTTTGCACATCATCATTGTGTTGTCGGAGATTCATGTTTTCATCCTTTAATGTCTCAATTTGTTTAGACAACAATTCAATATCACCACAGTGATCATCAGCAATCATTGAAGTGCCAGATTCATAAAGAGAATTCATAACCACAGATATTATATCAGCACTAAGAACATGTTCCAAGAGTCGATCAGCTTCATTTTGTAAAACTTGATTTCGACGTTTTTGCTTTAAAATTGCTTGTTCAGTTGCTTGAAAAACATTTATAATGGTTTTGACTTCCATGTTAAGTTCTTGTTCCCACTTCTTAGCATATGAATGCAAGCGTTGAAGACTTGGAGAAAATTGTGTTTGAAACATTTCCCTTCTTTCTTTCGCAACAGGGGAATGAAAATTGGCAATAGTTATTTTAGAATTTCATTCAACAGCATGTTCCATTGATTTAATTTCATCCGTGAATGATTTATAGTATCGAAATAATGTAGAATCGGTTAACATGCTTAGCTTCTTTTCTAAATCATTGTTATTTTGAAGGATAGTATCTAAGCTTGTTTCATGATCAGCTTTTGTTTTGAAATGATTGAGTTGTGATTTACAATGCTCAAGTGCCCGTGTTAATGCCACATTCTTTTCTTTCAACTTTGCATTCAGTGCTTGACACTAGATATTTTGATTTTGGCTAGTCATAAGTAAGATTCTCAATTCGGAGTCTGGATCAGGCAAAGGTTCATGTTATTCAATTTGATCATCATCAAATAAGACCACAGTGGACATTTGATCAAGTACGGGAGTAGGTAACATAGAATCATATTGAACGACTTGTTCCTCGTCTGGGACAGAAACAGAAGGAGAACCAATGTCATGTATCAGGCATGAATTGGAATCATCTTCCTGATACAGATCGTCAGTGTCATAGATTGGACCGGAATCACTTACCTGGAGTTCCTGTGTGTCTGCCATCAGTATCATATCATCAGTTCCATCTGAGTCATCCGTGTCAGGAGCATAAGAGTCGTTGTTGGTTACTGTGTGATCAATCTCAGGAGTAGAGCTGCCTGCTTCATTGTGAAGGGCCGAGAGATAGGCTTTCAGATAATATGCACTGTTATGAGGTTTTGCTAATGTCATTTCCTCATTTGTAGTATCATCTCCAAGCTTCACAAGATTTTTCAGACGCGATTCCAGATAGCCATGAAGTGTGACAGTTGGAGCAGGGAGAATGGTTTTCAAGAACTTTTTCTGTAAGCATGATTGTAGAAGTCGATTCATTCTGAGTTCTTGCTGTGACTGATGCATGAATTCGAGACGTTTCCACATTGCATTAGCACTAGCATCAAAGTCCAATTTAGTGTAGATGGAATTTGGAAGACCTAGTGTTATGAACCATACTGCTTGTTGATCAGCATCATATTGAGCAAGGTCAGATCCAGTCAGAGTGTCTTTAGTTTGTAATTGAATGAACCCTTTCGAATCAGCAATGAATTTCATTTGATATGGTCCTTTTAGAATGGATTGCAAAATAAGATCAGCTTGTGGACGACCGTTAACCCATTTCAAGAATCGTCGTTTCCAATCAGTGTAAGTTCCAGGTAACAACATAGGAGGATATGTTTCATTACCAAAGAGTAAGACATGACGAGGGTCGGTGCTTTGACGTTGTGTATAAGGAGAATTTGAGTACGGTAGTTGAGACATGATGAGAGACTTGTGTGTAAATGGATCTTGTAGAAGGTATAAGTGTTGAGCCAATTTTCGAAAACTATCCCAAGTGTGTTCACGAAACTTTGTATGTTGAATATCTCGAAAGTCAGTCAAAGTCCAAAGTTCTCAAAGTTGTGATGTGATCTCGAAATTTGTATGTTCTCGAAAAGTATGTGGGTTCTCGAAAAAACTCAAAGTTCTCGAAAGTTGTCTATGTTCTCGAAAAAACAGGTTCTCGATAAATTGCAACTTATCGAGATCACACAAACTAGTGAAACCAGCAAAGTTCTCGAAAGTTTATGAAAGGATTTCGAAAACACTAAAATTTGTCAAAAACAAAGAGAGTTCTCGATAAAGAATGTATGTTCTCGAAAACTTTCAAGATTTCGAAAAAATAGCCAAAATTTTCGAGATTATACAAAATCGAAAATATCCAACGAGTCGAAGTGTTTTCTTTCTTATACAAGAGAGAAAAGCACCGAGTAAGCAACGGAAACACCTATGGAGCAAACTTTCGTGATCTCGAAAGTTTATGGAAAGTGAGTTCTCGAAAACTAGCCAAATTTGGGCAGTTTTTGTTTTTGTAAAAAGCAAGCCAAAAACACGTTTTTAATCCAAGATTCTTGTACAACTAACCTTAAAATGATGAAATCTTAAAGAAAGTTGCAAAGTTGAACCACTTTTCAAAAAATCTCTAAGATCTCGAAAACAAGTACAAGTTTCGAATCAATAATATTTTTGAAAAATTTTGAGACTTTGTTGATTGTTTGTGTTTGTAGCACAAGTTTGAAGACAAAGATGTGATATAAACACGAAACAAGCAAGAAAGTAACAAACTTTTTGAAAAAATAATGAGTAAAAAACAAATTTTTGGTTTGTATAAAACAAAAACAAAAATTACACCTTCTTCTAGCGATTGATACCACTTGTTAGGTCACCATATATTAAACACAAGTATTGGTTTTGGTAGAAATGAGATAAGAATAGAGTTTGGTTGATTAAATCAATAAGAAAGATGAAAGTGCAAGAGTTTCCTTTAGATAATGAAATAACCAACAAAATGAAATGTTTTACATGAGGTCCTATTTATAGGTGAGGAAAAGGGCAACACTCCCTTCCTCCCTATGTTGTCTAAATCGTGGGCTTTGAGGCCCATTGGACATTTAATGGACTTCATTCATAACATAAGTAAACTAAAGATAGTAGAACCTATTACATGTACTGAAATAACCGAGACTTGATAAACAGTGATAAACTTAGATCCTAACAGTATGTAAACATCTAAAATTCGGTACTTGCTTTATAAAGACTCTTTGTTATTAACACAAAGAAAGAAGGAAATTAGCTAGATCAGCCCTGATAANCATAAGTAAACTAAAGATAGTAGAACCTATTACATGTACTGAAATAACCGAGACTTGATAAACAGTGATAAACTTAGATCCTAACAGTATGTAAACATCTAAAATTCGGTACTTGCTTTATAAAGACTCTTTGTTATTAACACAAAGAAAGAAGGAAATTAGCTAGATCAGCCCTGATAAAATGTTCATAAAAACGAGGCCAATCCCTTCACGATAGCTACTGGGTGGCCATAAAAATGTACCTCCCATTAAAAATACAGACTTCTTGATATTTTTTTTTTTTTTTTTTTGAACGGCGGAATGTGAATATATAGAAATATAAAAACTCTAACAAGATGTTAAAGGAAGTTTACAACATGTTACAACAAGTTCTTACAAGCCAAAATTGGATATCGGATCCAGTCTATCCATAAGGGATGTGACTTTTTGAGCCTATGAGTGATCCATGAATGGGAGAGAAGCTTGATTTCTTCCTCGAGAGTGTCTTTAAGTGGGGGCTTCAAGTCAAAACAAACACGGTTCCCCTAAAATGCCAAATAACCCATGTGGTAGTTTGGACAATGATATGTGTCTTTTTACACATATCTTTGAGTCCATTTTACGAGCCAAAACGACCAAAAACACCCAAAAAGACCATATAATGTTACAAATATTCTTGGAAAGTGTTTTTGTGTATTTCAGGTACAAAAGGATTGAAAACAAGGCAAAAGTGAGCAAAATGGAGCTTGGACAAGAAAAGGAGCTAAATGGAGCATTACCGGATTGACTCGACACCAATTGAGCATGTATTGAAGAAAAGTCAAAGCCAAAACCGGAAAATGGCATCGGAGTCAGCTTGGAAAAACAAAGTCAAAACCGAAAACCAAAATTGCCTTAACCAAAATCCGTAATCACCCTTTTACCCTTAACCTAAACCCAAATGACCAAAATACCCTCACCCGACACCAAAGTTCCCAAATTACCCTTTTCATCCCAAAGCTTAATTTCAAAATCATTTTCAAAACTTTAAACCATTTTCAAAATAAAAACATTTTGTCAAAACTAATTAGTGTTTTGTTAAAAACTTTAAGTTTAATTTTATTAGTATTAGTATTATTATTATTATTAGTATCATTATTATTATTAAAAAAAAAAAAAAAAAAAAAAAAAAAAAAAAAAAAAAAAAAAAAAAAAAAAAAAAAAAAAAAAAAAAAAAAAAAAAAAAAAAAAAACTACAAAAACATTTTACGAAATCAGTTTTATTTAAACTATTTATCTTTACTAATTTTACTAATCCTAGCCCATTAACCCTTCCGGCCCACACCTTACTAAACCCAAATCCAATCCAAAACACTAACCTATAACAAATAAACCCACCATGACCCTTTTTTTTACTTTCACTAGTCAAACCAACATCCTGTCTCCTTCCTCCCACTCTTTAACCGCCAAAACAAACCCCCTCCTCCATGATTTTCTCTGCAACACTCCATCCCACCTCCTCAAAAGTACCCCCTTCACATGTTGCCCTATCCTCCATTGCCATGCTGGCAATCCCAAACAAGCCACAAATTGATCCTACGACCATAAAATCAAGGCGTTGGCTAATTGAGGGCTGTGATGAAAATTCAAGAAGCACAAAGATGTAACCAAGCTGTTTACTCTCACGTAGAAAACACAAACACAAGAAGACAAGGAAAAAGGAAGAACCCTCCTATCTCAGTAGTATAAATAGCACTTGTAGCCAAAAGTATAAGGCAATTAGGAAATTAGCAGTAGGTGTTAGGAGTAGGTTTTAAGCTTAATTGTCATTCTCTTTAATTATCTTTAAGTTTTTTATGTACTTCTGTTTTCACTTTAATACAATTCAAGCTTTTTAATTTTCTTTACCATTCAAACAGGTTGTTCAAGTTTTTATATAACTGTTTTTTTTTGCTTATAGTAACCACTTAATTTCTGTCCAAATCTGCTTCTTAGGTCCTAATGTAGCTAGTTACTCATATATATTGCAAGATATAAGCTTAAATCAGCTCCTTGTTTTGAAAACTCTTAGCAGCCAACACATTAGAGGGTGTTTGGCATAAGCATATTTTTTTGGCTAAAATTCCTCTTGACCCAATTTCTAAATTCACATCAGGTTATATTAATAAAGTTAGTAATTTTGGAGTAAACTTTTCAATTTTCAAGTGTGATTTAAGCATTTTAGCTAGTTTACTAAAAATTTGCAAGTTATGACTTTTTCATAGTTAGCTTAGGGTAGATTGGTTTAAGCCCTTGTTAATTGTTCCCTTAGCTTCTTTTTAGCTGCAAATAGGTTAGTGTAAGTGTGCACCATCTTGTCTTTGACTTTTACACGTCAAAGAACCCATTTAGACCCACTTTTGACCCATTTTTTTACACCATTTGCTGTCAAAAAAACAGCCAAACAGCACCAAAATGATTTTTCATTTCTTCGTTTCTTGACCATTTGACCTGAAATTTGGTTTGTAGTTTATTTTGTTGCTTATCTACTTGCTATTATTTTTGTTTTATTTTTGGAAATTTTTCTCAGCCCTGTGCAACAGCCCCAAGTTAGCATCTATGACTATTTTTCTGCAGCCTTAATATAGGATTGATAGTTTTAGCTTATTTAGTGCTTTCTAGGCTTAGTTAATTGCTTATTCTTCCCCCATTAGCTTATTTAGTTTTTCCCTAAGTTGCCCTTTTGCTTTTTCCCTTTAGTATAGTTTGTTAGTAGCTTTTGTATAGCTTTTAGAATCCTAATTCACCTTGGCCTATTCATCTGCTTATTGGTTGATTTTTGTAAAAAGTGTTAGTTATGAAAGTTGCTTATGTTTATGTGTTTTATTATTTTGTGCAAAAAAGTTTTGAAAAAAAAATGTTTTTGAAAAATGAGTTGCACGGGACTCGAACCTGTGACCTCTTGGACTGAATAGACACCCCACACTACCTCCCCTTCCATCTGTTCTAGTTAACCTTTCTTGTTAGTATTTCTTTTATTATTTATTTATAGTATTGTTAGTTTATTAGCTTATTAAATTTCAGCTTTTAGTATTGGCTTATTTTTGCTTATTTAGAACTGCTTATTTCACTTATTATTTTTCCTAGCTTCATTTTAGTGTAATAAACTTTCCCAAAAAAATTTTTGATTATCTAAATTGTTTTATTATTTATTATGCATTTATTTAGTTTAAATTGTTTTTAAATCATTTTAATTAATATAAAGCAAAAAAAAAATATAATTTTCTTTTTCCAAAATTTTCTTTTATCTTTTAGAACGTAGAAAAATCATTTTTACCCCCGTAGGACTAGCGTAGCTTTAAATTTACTTTTTATTTTGCTTGCTTACGTTTTTTTTATTTAACTTTTTCGTTTTTAAACTTAGTTTACGTTTTAGGTTTCCCTTATTCCCGATTATTGTTCCCGTAGATTTTTAAGTAGTTTTTAAGTTTTAATTTTCATTCCTTGTTTGTATTCCTAGTTTAGTTTTGTTGATTTATTTCTCGTTCGTTATTTGTAATTTCCCGTTGTTCTACAATACCAAATAAGCTCTCACAGTTGAACATACAAGCATTTTAATCCCGAATCTTATTCGATTTTGTCAATTCACACCTCGTTGAGACACGACCCGGGTAATCACTTTCCCGGTATCACATATATATATATTGTATTCACGAGTTTTTGCAAGTCTTCCTTTTCCTAAAGGTTGATTGGTAAATTCCACTCACGTCTACTTTGTATATTTATTTGATACGCATTCTGCACGAATCAAATTTTGGCGCCGGTGCCGGGGAGGTTGTGTTGCGACAATATCGTTAACGGTTTTAACGATTAGTGACTTGTAGAACCTTCGTCAAGAAGTTATCGCTTTCAAAAAGTATAAAACACAAAAATATTTTCCTTTTTCTTTCTATATATATATATAAAAGATAAAAACACAAAAAGATTTTCCGTTTTCTTTGTTTAATAAGTACAACAATAAAAACAACCGCCGAGAACCAAGGCAGAACACCTACCAACTNCTATTATTTTTGTTTTATTTTTGGAAATTTTTCTCAGCCCTGTGCAACAGCCCCAAGTTAGCATCTATGACTATTTTTCTGCAGCCTTAATATAGGATTGATAGTTTTAGCTTATTTAGTGCTTTCTAGGCTTAGTTAATTGCTTATTCTTTCCCCCATTAGCTTATTTAGTTTTTCCCTAAGTTGCCCTTTTGCTTTTTCCCCTTAGTATAGTTTGTTAGTAGCTTTTGTATAGCTTTTAGAATCCTAATTCACCTTGGCCTATTCATCTGCTTATTGGTTGATTTTTGTAAAATGTGTTAGTTATGAAAGTTGCTTATGTTTATGTGTTTTATTAGTTTGTGCAAAAAAGTTTTGAAAAAAAAATGTTTTTGAAAAATGAGGTGCACAGGACTCGAACCTGTGACCTCTTGGACTGAACAGACACCCCACACTACCTCCCCTTCCATCTGTTCTAGTTAACCTTTCTTGTTAGCATTTCTTTTATTATTTATTATAGTATTGTTAGTTTATTAGCTTATTAAATTTCAGCTTTTAGTATTTGCTTATTTCTGCTTATTTAGAACTGCTTATTTCACTTATTATTTTTCCTAGCTTCATTTTAGTGTAATAAACTTTCCCAAATTTTTTTTAATTATCTAAAATGTTTTATTATTTATTATGCATTTATTTAGTTTAAATTGTTTTTAAATCATTTTAATTAATATAAAGCAAAAAAAAATATATATATATATAATTTTCTTTTTCCAAAATTTTCTTTTATCTTTTAGAACGTAGAAAAATCATTTTTACCCCCGTAGGACTAGCGTAGCTTTAAATTTACTTTTTATTTTGCTTGCTTACGTTTTTTTTATTTAACTTTTACGTTTTTAAACTTAGTTTACGTTTTAGGTTTCCCTTATTCCCGATTATTGTTCCCGTAGACTTTTAAGTAGTTTTTAAGTTTTAATTTTCATTCCTTGTTTGTATTCCTAGTTTAGTTTTGTTGATTTATTTCTCGTTCGTTATTTGTAATTTCCCGTTGTTCTACAATACCAAATAAGCTCTCACAATTGAACATACAAGCATTTTAATCCCGAATCTTATTCGATGTTGTCAATTCACACCTCGTTGGGACACGACCTGGGTAATCACTTACCCGGTATCACATATATATATATATATTGTATTCACGAGTTTTTGCAAGTCTTCCTTTTCCTAAAGGTTGATTGGTAAATTCCACTCACGTCTACTTTGTATATTTATTTGATACGCATTCTGCATTAATCAGACAACCTTATCAAAACATAATTTCGAAAGGGTATTAAGATTTGTCGATGGTCCTCACACGATTAGGATTTGCAATTGCTTCGGATAGTAGTCATCAAATCCCCACCAATATGCTATTTTCCTCCATAAAGAGGCAGCAAAAAAGCAATCAACAAACAGATGTTGGTTCGATTCTAAGTCCTCATAACACACCGGGCATCTTTTTGAGTGGATGTTGATCCCTCTATCATCTAGATTGCAACGAGTATGAAGACGATCGAGTCCTAACCGCCAAGAGTGAACGTTTATCTTGATGGGAAGAATCTTATTCCATCTAGTTTGATTTCCATTTTGCTCCAAAATCGAATCATCAATTTTTACTCGCAATTCTGAAACAGAGTAGCAGTTGGAAGCGTTTAAATTACATACCCAACCATCTGGATTATCATTTGTATCGACATCTTGGGGTAAAAGGAGCAAGTCCTGAAACTGTGTTTGTTCCTAACCCCCTCGAATGGGCCGACGCCAATTTTATGTCCTAGATTTGGGCCCATAAAGAAGATTACATTTGTCACTTACTTTGCATTCTTTAAAAGCCTCAAGGTGTCATAAGTAGAGGTGCAAATACATAACCGTTTTTTTTTAAACCGGGGGTTTAACCGTAACCGGTTTTTTACAAAACCGGTTTTTAAAAAAACCGAACCAGTTTTTTATAACCGAACCGGTTAGACCGGTTTTCGATTTTTTCTACGGACCGGTTATATAACCGGTTTTAACCGGTTTTTAAAAATAACCGGTTTTAACCGGTTTTTTTTTTTTTTTTTTTTTTTTTTTTTTTTAATACATTGGCCCGTTTTACATCGAGGACACAAAATGATCACGAGTGAATAAATAAACAAAGCGCTTTACAGATTCAAAAGCTTTACAAAAGGTGGAAAAAAATCTTCATCCAATCCCATGTATTTGATAAGCAACACACAGGAAGTTTTGACACTCAACCAAAGATATTAAAAATCATTTCACATACCTACCTGTGATTTAATTTTTCCTTGGATGAATGCACTTTTGAACTTTTCGTGTGTGGTGAGATGGAGGACGTGGGGAAGGTGATGGTAAAGGGCGGCTAGGGTTAATATGAGAAACTAGCCGTTAAGCCTTTTATTGAAATACTCACGATACGGACATACAAGCACAAACGATACGGAAATACAAATACTCACGATACGGAAATACAAACACAAACGATACGGAAATACAAACACAAAAGCCATTAATCCCTATATCTGTTCCATATGGGGCTCCTTCTCAAAATCATCCACACGTTAAGATATCTGAAGCCTTGTCCACCAAAGCGTTCTCTGAAATTGTTCATTGCAGTGTGAAGACGATCATTGAACTCGTCATTACCCTGCACGCTCAAATAAATATCATTGAACTTTTGACATTCACAGTTCATTCTTGTCCACTTACTCGTTATCATATATTTGTTACGAATAGGACCGTCAGATAGGTTGTTGAACCTTTCTGTAACCATATTCCAAAAAGGAGCTTCAGCATGAAATTCGTGAACGACTAGCCATATGTCGGCTAACAAGTTTTCTTCTTCAACGGACCAAGGATTAGCCATTGTAAACTTGTTTAGAAAGTGAAGTGTAGTGAAGAGCCTAGTATGTTATGTGATGCTTTATATAGGGGTGTTTAGAAATTCAAATTTCAACAACTGAGCGGGATAAACGTTTAAATTTCAAATTTAAAAACAAGAGCAGGATAAATTCAAAAACTAGGTTATTTAAAAAAACGTGTGCATAAACATTTAATACAGCGTGTGGAATTGAAATTCAAAATTCAAATTCAAAAAAGGGCGGATAAACGTTTGAATTTCAAATTCAAAAACAAGAGCGGGATAAATTAAAATTTCAAATCCAAACAACGGCCCTATAATGCATCAAACAACGGCCCCATAAAAATCCAAACAACGTAATTGTATTGTTTAAATAAAAATTATGATTGTATAATTGTATTGTTTAAATAAAAGTTATGAGTATATTGTTTAATTATATGTTTGATAATTAAGAAGTTATAACCGGGAAAAAAAAACGTTCGAAGTTTTTAGTTAAATTTCGAAAAAAACAAACCCGGTAAATAACCGAAAAAAAAATCCGAATCCGAACATTTATAACCGAAAAAAAAACGAACCGGTAAAAAACCGATAAAAAAACCGATTCCGAAAATTTATAACCGTAAAAAACTGATTCCGAACATTTATAACCGAAAAAAACCGACTTCGAAAAAACCGAACCGAACCGAAACTGGTTTTTAGAAAAACCGGTTTTTTGAAAAACCGGTTTTCTAAAAACCGAAAACCGGTTTTAACCGAAAAATTTGCACCTCTAGTCATAAGACAGTTAACATAAAAAGTACTCAGTGTCATCTTAGCATTCTCACTTTTAACACCAACAAATCAAAATACCCTCTTACTCATAACACCATTAACACCACCCGTTTGCGACCCATCATTTTTATTTTCTATTCTAATTTTTCAAACAAAATAATTTTTTATTCATTAACTAAAATACAAATTACATAAAAATACAAAAATAAAACATTTATAACTGTCTAATAATTTTTACCAAAATTTACAATAAAACAAGTTACAAATTATCAAATTTAAAGGGGCTAAAACTTAACATCAAACATTATAAAATGTTTAAAAAAAACAATAATAAAGTTACCACTTTAGTCTTTCAAAGAGAAAACAATAAATAAAACTTAACACCAAACTTCATCTTCCTCAGCCCATCTAAAATTTCACAGACACGTTACCATGTTAACGTGCTAACCAAAGGCCGCCCAATGCCACACACCTCGGTGTGGCAACGCTGACAACGCGGGTGCCAAATCAGCATAACGCCCTTGTTTGCGTCATGGCACCTTGAGCTCTTATATATATTGATATAACAAAAACAATATATACCATCTTCCCATTTGAAATTTGTTTCTTATCGAAAAAAATGGTGTATGGTCGGAATTAAAACGAAGAAGATAATATTGAAATGAACATATTATCTTTTTTCACCTAACAAACAAATTACAAACAAGCTAGGTCATGTGAAATGACAAAATCGTTAGTGTGTTAAAAATAATGAGATCTGACAAATCGTACATAAAGTATTTTTAGCTTTTACCATATATTTTGTGATGAGAAATGATACATGGACCTAAAAATAGACCTAATTGTGGACCTAAAAACATGTGGCATGATCCTGATGGCTGCAGACAGGGACCCACTTATTTAATAATCCATCAGGATCATGCCACATGTGTTTAGGTCCACTTTTAGGTCTATTTTTAGGCCTATGTATCATTTCTCTTTTGTGATACTTGCTTAACTGGCAATACCAGTAACAATCGATTATTTCTGCATTTTTGTTAATATTCTTTTTGCATATGTGGTATTATAATTTTTATTTATTTTCTTCGATCCATCTGTAACCATAGTTGATCTTTTAATCCACATCTCACAATACAACACCATTACCATATTCTTCAGTAGATGTGCTCGGATATTTGGATGACGACAAGTAGTGGTGCAGTTGGTGGTGCAGATAGCTACAAGTAGCTAGTGAGTGTGGTCGGAAATTTGGCTAGAGAAGATGACCAACTTTCGTGAATTTGGACGAAAAAATTGTCGAAAAAGATTACCAACTTCCCACGTCACAAAGTGCCACATCAACTTTTCAAATCATCAAAGATATTAATAAAAACATATTCCCATGTATAATTTGTTACTATGCATAATTGATACAAAAAAAATAATAAATAAAAAATAAAAAAAATAAAAAAATAAAATCATGTTGGAAAAATGTTTTGCAAAAAATATATATATAGTATTATTGATTAGTGAGTTTATGTTCTTCTTGAAGAAAGCTTAACAACTAGCTAAAGAGTGTTCAAAATAGAGTTAATATGAATGATATATCGTCTTTTAAAGATAGACACTTGAAACAAAAAAAATCTACAAATGAGGTAGTATCTCACATCGCCCCAACAAGGAAATGTTGAGGTGTTTACATAGAAATTTTGATATCAACCATCAAATTGTTTTGGTTGGTTTTACTCTAACACCTACGTGTGTGCGCACAGAGGTGGTGCAGAAAAAATGATTCACTTATTGAGCCATTGTTAACAAGAAATTGTATATATGGAACATATTTGCAAATCAGTTATATATATAAGTGATTTTGTCTTGGGCACCAAGCTAGGCTTACACCATATAACTTGTCTCATTATTTCTGACATTTAAAAGTTACCTAGCGTGCTTCCAATTCTTCGATCAAAAGCTCGCCAATTGTCTCCGTGAAATCTGAGGCAAGTTTGTCATGTCCGACAGTACATCTGCTTTGTCGTTGTACCTGGGAAACAGACGACGTATCTGTTTTAAAGAAATCATGTTAAACGAGCCTCGTGCCTTGACCTTTATCGCTTTCTTTTACCTATTGTAGTATTGTTATTTAGTGTCTCTTTTCTGTTTCTACCCCTTTCTGTCTATATTTAGTTTTTTGTTTTTTTTTTTTTTTTTTTTTTTTTTTTTTTTTTTTTTTTTTTTTTTTTTTTTTTTTTTTTTTTTTTTTTTTTTTTTTTTTTTACTGCTAATTTTATTTACTGTAATCTGAATTTTATTAGTAAAACTGTAACAATATTCTATGGTTCACATACTTTAATCGTAACGTTTGAAAATGCACATGACACATCTAAATATTCAAAGAGATGCCAATGTTGTTATCATGTAGCTTAGACTCGACCTCTTTTAAAATTTAAAAATACATATTCATCCTTTACAAATCTCCCATCCTGATTAGCCAGAAAATTTTTCAATAATAGATTATTGACATTTTAACGTACCTACTCATCTTGCATCTAATTATTAGGGTACCAACAAGGTAGTTGCTTTAAGTTAGTTTTAAAATATTTTGTATACTAATCAAAGAAAAGTATAAATATTTAAGAAAAGAAATAGATTAATTCACTTTTCTATAGCTGTAGGTTTAAGATATTTTACTAAAACTTAATCACGTAGGTAAACCATAAATAAATTATTAGTATTAAGAGACTTTGAATGATACAATTTGGTAAAAGAGTATTAGTAATTCTAAATTAATTTGTAGCTTAGAATAACTGTTGATTTGGTGATTGGTCAAATACATTCTTCAATTTTCTCACTTATATTATATTTACATACGTATCATAGAAACTTATGAAAAAACAATCGATTGTTGGTCCTTTTAATGTGCAAGATGTTTACGACATTGTTTAAAAAATATATATAACAAACGCTACAATGACGCGCGTACCCTAGAAGAAAAATGTCATAGTATATTTGTATTATACATAAAACATAAGTACTTAACTTACATCAAAACAATTACAAAAAAGAAGTATAGAATATATACCGATGCAGGTGCACATGATCATAGAAGAGTGACTTAAATATATTGGCCGCTCTTTTGGAGAGTCCAAGCTCCAAACTACAATACCCTACAAAATTATTGGACATGGTACATTATAATTACTCACCCACCGTTTAAACCGGTCGAACATCGTACGGCCAGTATGTTTCATCTCCATGGGCGATGTTATCTTAAGCTCATTAGAGTCAACTGAACTTACTCATAAATCTTAGTTTAATTTTAGTGTACAAGCATGGACGGAACTATTAAGGGACCGGGGAGGGCCCCGGCCCCCCCAAACTTTGCGACGCCTAGTGTAAAAATTATAGGTTTTAGGGGTAATTTAGTCGTGGTTACAAACAAATCTTCGATTCGGCCCTCCCAAAATAAATTCGGCCCCCCAAAATAAATGTTCAAGTTCCGTCTATGTGTACAAGATTAGCAAAACTTTAGTATCGAAACCAATGATTATGTATAAAAACATGAATATTTTTAATAGTGAACTGGCTAAAGACTTTTCCTGATTCTTCTCCTGATCATCCCACATCAATGCTGAGCATGGCAACATGC